>BQKZ01001136.1:34250-70545 GCA_036244855.1 Temnopleurus reevesii | reverse complement strand
CCCCCGGCCCCCTCCCCCACGGTGCGCGCATGATTTTGCCTCCCGTTCAGGTGTAGTCTACTATTGTATGTCAAAGTTGTTGTTTTTATAAGAACTAAAGAACATCTAATTTGCACGCATCTTATTGGTTATATTCTAAAAACGTTTTAATCATAATACATAATACTCAAAGTGCCCCGATATAGTTAGGCACTTTTATTTGTGCAATATACGGTAATGCGCAGTGCAACATATTTCCCACAATTCCGCGCTTTCGATTGAAGACTGGCGCCCCATGCTTGAGACTTGAACGGGAAAAAGTCGAGTTCTAGAATCGCCTTTGTCGGCTGAATTCAAGCTTTATTTTATTCAGACAGTGACCGAGATAAGTTTTTGAGGTATTTCCTCCTTCTACCTATTATCTGGAGGAGCAGCAGCATGGATCTTGTGAATATTCTCAAGAAAACGGTATCGCCCGGTGAGTATTCCCCTCTTTTTGATTGCCCATTCAATACTACACTGCAGTGCAGTGCAGTGCAGGCATTCAATCCTTTAGCACAGGCTATTGACAGTGCCTTGCCCATCCACAGTTTCCCATTCGCATTGTGTAGTTGTGCACACATGCACATGTGCATGTCGATTCATGATTATTGTATAGTTCCAATGACCATAATCATTATGTAGATTTAAAGATTGTATTTGTAAAGTGAACCCCATATCTTTAGCAGATGTAGTTTTAGATTTTGAATCCCAGTCTTGCTCCTGCAGACATCAGGCAGAACTGTCAATTATTGAATTAAAAAAAAAAAAAAATCACAATTAATTAACGTAAGAGTTTGACTACGGACGAATCTGACCACATTGCCACCTCTTCTTCTCGTTGAATTCCTTCGTTTTCTGTATAACTGCAGAAATGTCTGCAGTTTTGATGGGTTACGTGTACTAATTCAGTTACGGTGAGCAGTATTTGGAGCCACATATTCAATTGTAGTTGTACAATAGCTAAATGTACGAAGCTGCAATTGATTGCAAATCAACTGCAAGTAGTTGCAAATTGGAACATGTATTTTCATTTGTGCACTGTCTGCACTTTTGACAATGAGCGCATGAAACCACGGTTTTGATTGGCACTTGCTGATCAGTGCAACTTGTGATTGATCGCTACTTTGTAGCAGCACCCCTTAAGTCTGAAAAAGTGGGTAAATATGAAAGTGAAGAAAATCTAAAATGATGGCAGATAACAAATACATGTTCAGACGCTGGGGGAAAACGGTTTTGTTTGGAATAGGGCAATGTTCAGAAACACAGTTGCATTTGTATGATTTTTCAGATTTCAAAACTCGATCATGAAATGTAGAAAAAGGTGAGTTTCCAAATTAGATTCTAGCAGAGTTTTGATCATTGAACTGTTGTGAAATGCACTCCTGTGACGTGATGAGGAGACATATTGATAGAGTGATTTTATGAAATGGAAGATTGGAGATGAAGCAACGGATAACAGGAGAGATATAAATAGGAGATGAAGTAAATGGAAAAAAAAAACGTAAATAACATAAGGAAAGACAGGAAAATAGTGGTATGAAAGTGTAAAAAACAATAACATAATGAGAGATATGAAGAAAACTTTGCAATAGATATGAATCTAGAGATGATATAACGACATAAGAATAGACAGGAAAGAAAAAAGGTGAACAAAATAATTATATAATGAGAGAAAAAGAAAGAAAAAAAGGAAAAACGATGAGTAACATTGAGATGGAGACAAAGAGAAAGTTTGAAAGATGGATAACGATAGAAAGAATAAGAATTGACTGCAAAAAAAGAAGGAAAGATAGATGGCAAACAACTAAAATTAGCATTAGGATAGACAGAAGAAGAATGTGGAAAGATGGAAAACAATAAATAACATTAAGATAGAGAGAAAAAATACTGAATAATGAGGAAGGGAAAATAAACCAAAAACGATTTATAACATCACTATGAAGAGAAATATAAGATAGAAAGGTAAAAATCAACAGATGAAATTATAGAGAAAGATAAAAAAAAAAAAATAGAAAAAGAGTAGGGAACTAACTAAACGTAAAACAATAGAAAACATAGGACAGACAGAATAATAATGTGGAAAGGAGGATAACAATGAATAATACATTAAGTATAGGTTCGTAAAGGAAGGTAGAATAAACGAGAAACAAACTGTGCAAGGATAGCGAGAAAAAAAGGCAGAAAGGAATCAAAAGAGAATCAGGAGAAGATTGTAGAAGAATTGAGACAATGAATAAGGAGAGTTAGAAAAAAAAGGACGGGAAAGTTGAAAGAGTAAATGAGATAGAGAGATAAAATAAAGGTAGAATGAATAGAAAATAATGAATAACAAAAATAGAGGCAAGCAAGAATAAGAGGATAGAATGGTTGTAAAACAACATGAGAATAACCATAGAATAGGTAGACAGATCATCAGATGTTAGAAAATGTAGTACATGTTTATATTAGATAAGGAGAGAGTAGAGAAGAAGGTGGAGGAAATGGTGAGGCAGAAGCAGAATGTGTGTAATGAATGAAATACAAAATATAGGAAAAAGAAAAGAAGAATTCTTACAGAAATTACTCCGTTAAAGCTGTGCTGTGGCACATTTTCATGAGAGCCAAAATCTTGGTAAAAACTAAAAATAAGGTCTAGCAAATAATTTTGCTTTCCTCAATTGATTGGAAGTTTTAGACATTGAGGAGACCTTTAAAATACTTTACTATATACAGTTCTATGTGAAAAAGTCTCTACACAAGATATATTCTGTATAGCAATCCTGCTAAAACTTATAGCAACCCTGCTAAAACTTATAGCAACCCTGCTAAAACTTATAGCAACCCTGCTAAAACTTATAGCAAAATCGATGCAATACCAGGGAAATTATTCCCGAAGGTTGTATAAACGTGAATATGTTTCATGATTGCATTTTGAAACACACTGCATGTTTGTGTTTCAAAACTCAAGTGACGTAAAAAATGCCAGACGCTACATGTAATAAATTGAATATTTAAAGAATTTTGTAATGTAATGTTTTTAGAAATCCAGTCATCATTGACATTAAATCTTGAAACTATATATGTGTACATGGAGATAACATAACAATTAGTAATTTTAAGAGTGAAATAAAAAATAATGATTTCTAAAATACAGTACTCTAGAGCTCAGTAATTTTATCTATTAAACACAAACCTAGAGTTCCCAACTCTGTCTCAAGACAAGGGCCCTCCATGATTCATGTTTTCATCCCAACAATAAGGACGGGAACAATCTCACAAAAACCATAGTGAATAACCAAATTAAGGCAAAACCAATAAGCCGTTCCATGCGCTTGTAGCATGTATATGTCTAGAGCGGACATTTTGCATTCAAAACCTTACAAATACAGAGCTAGCGTAAATGAGAGGGTTTGCAGCCACTTACAGCATTTTTGTAAGTTTCCATATTTGCTTTCAATCATTTTTCTTCTTTCCCTTTTGTATTTGATTGGATATGCATATCTAAAATATCAAGAAGTGGTGCAGTAATGACAGATTGCATTTTCCTTGTACATGTATTAGCAAGGGGGTATTCAACCACCCTACAGGCCCACAGTAATTTTCAAATGCGTATTTCGACTGTATGAATGTTTGATTTGTGTGTCTTGGAGCCCCTGAGCGCCAGTTTAGCACCAGGGAGTCGTGGCAAGTCACGACAGTGCTTTGGCATCAGAAATCCACTGCAGCAATCTCAAATTACAATGCTGATTAACTTCAGAAATACTGTATAATAGTGGTTGGACCAAATGGCTTTGTTAGGTTTGGACCAAGATAAAGTGTGTAATTTGGGAAACCGGCAAGAAAGGATGTCCTGGAAAGCAGCAATTTTGCCTTTGAAAAATCATGAAAAAGTCATGGAGTTATATTTTTAGACTTCTGAGGGAACCATGTTTGTATGTATTTTCCTCTCTTGGCATTATGAAAAAAAATAATTGAAACCCCTTTTAAACTCTCCAAATAGTCCAAATTACATGTACACTGAATACTCACCACCATTGTATGGAGGGTCATACATGCAGGTACCATGGTTTGTTGTCCTATACAATGTGTACATGATACAGAACCCTCTTCTGTTCTCTTCTCCTTGTACATGTACCCCTTTAAACTGGAGGTGGCCCACTATGCCAAATCATGTACCTGTACCTATACAAGTTTACTCACCAATATGCACTTGTGGATATGTTACATTTCTTACACATTTTAGCATGACTCAGATTGGTAAGCCAACACAGACAAATGAAAGTGGAAAAAATGTTTGTAATTTGACATTGTGTTCAGAAATCATATCTTTGGGTGATTTGTGCATTTAAAAAAAAAATACCTCTGTGCAGTAAGAGGGTGCAGGAGGCATTATTACACTCAGTTAATCATTGTACACTGTACATTTGCTTTAATAACAAATTAAAATATTTTTGCAAATACTTTTATTAAAAAAAATATAAATTAGATTTGTACATGTAGATCATATTTCTCCACTTTTGTTTATTTTCTTATACATTGAAGGATTTATCCCATAATAGGGTCATAGTGCGACCCGCCTCATCAAAAGTCTAACTTTTGTCCTGTTATATCCCGTTTCATGGTACATGTATATGATTGTGAACACAAAAGTTTTGTANGAGAGAAAAAATACTGAATAATGAGGAAGGGAAAATAAACCAAAAACAATACATAACATCACAATGAAGAGAAATAAGAAGATAGAAAGGTAAAATCAACAGATACAAATATAGGGAAAGATTTTAAGAAATAGAAATAGAGTAGGGAAGTAACTAAACATAAAGCAATAGAAAACATAGGAGAGACAGAATAATAATGTGGAGAGATGAATAACAATGAATAATACAATGAGTATAGGTTCGTAAATTAACGAGAAACAAACTATGCAAAGATAGTGAGGAAAAAAGACAGAAAGGAAACAAAAGAGAATCAGCAAAAGATGGTATAAGAATGGAGACAATAAATAAGGAGAGTTAGAAAAAAGGGTAAGAAAGTTGAAAGAGTAAATGAGAAAGAGAGATAAAATAAAGGTAGAATAAATAGAAAATAATGAATAACAAAAATAGAGGCAAGAGAAATAGGGTAGAATGGTTGTCAAACAATATACATGAGAACAACCATAGAATAGGTAGACAGTTAAGAAAATGTAGTACATGTTTATATGAGATGAGGAGAGAGTAGAGAAGAAGTTGGAGGAAATGATGAGATCATATGCAACATGTGTGTAATGAATGAAATACAAAATATAGGAAAACGAAAAGAAGAATTCGTACAGAAACTACAATGTTAAAGTTGTGCTGTGGCACACCTTCATGAGAGCCAGAATCATGGTAAAACTAAGGTTTTGAGAATCATTTTACTTTCCACAATTGATTGGAAGTTTTAGACATTGAGGAAACCTTCCAATTCTTACAGTTCTATGTGACAAAGTTGCTATGTACACAAAATATATTTTGTGTAGCAATCCTGCTAAAACGCATAACAAAATCGATGCAATACCAGGAAAATTATTCCATGAGGTTGTATAAACGCGACTGCGTTTCATGATTACATTTTGAAACACACTGCATGTTTGCGTTTCAAAACTCCATTGACCTACATGTATTAAAATGCCAGACGCTACATGTAATAAAATTCAATATTTATAGGATTTTGTCATGTAATTTTTTCTTTTAAAATCTAGTCATCATTGACCTTAAATCTTGAAACTATATGTGTACATGGAGATAACATTTAAACAGTTAGTAATTTCAAGAGTGAAATGAAAAATAATGATTTCTAACATACACTTCCCTACAGCTCAGTGATTTTACTAACGCATCCCTAGAATGAACAGAAAAATTACCAAACGTTCCTTCAACTCAAGGCAAGGATACTCTATGTTTAATTTTTTCATCCCCAAAATTAGTACGAGAACATTCTCACAACAACCATAGACGAATAGCCAATCTTTGGGATCATTTAAAGGCAAATTAAAGCAAACCAAAGAGCCGTTCCACATGCTATGTTTCTTCTCACTTCCACCAAGATAGCATTGATCAATGTGTTTGGAGTGGACATTTTGCTGTCCAAACCAGAGCTAGCGTAAATTTGTGGGTCTGCGGCCTCATGGCATTTTTTAAAGTTTTCATATCTACTCTCAATCATTTGTCTATATTAGTATTCTCTTTGATATTTTTAAAACTCTATTTTGTGTTTGATTGAATACGTTAAAAAAAATATCTAAAATGATAAAGAAATGTCGCGGCAATGACATAAATTGCGTTTTTCTTGTACATGTATTTTCAAATTTCAGTGGGAACCATGTTTGTATGTATTTTCTTCTGTTGGCATTATGAAAAAATTAATTGGAACCCCTTTTAAACTCTTGAAATATTCCAAATTACTCACCACCTTTGTACATGTATGGAGGTCCATAAATGCCATGGTTTGCTGTTCCGTACATGATACAGAACCCTCTTCTGTTCTCTTCTTCTTGTACATGTACATGTACCACTTTAACTGGAGGTGGTCCACTATGCTAAATCATGTACAAGTTTACTCACCAATATGCATTAGTGGATAATTTACATTTCTTACAAATGTTAGCATGACTCAGAATGGTAAGCCAACACAGACAAATTAAAGCACTGGCAAAAATGTTTGTGACTTGACATTTTGTTCAGAAATCATATCTTTGAGTGATTTGTGCAATTTTTCTTATACCTCTGTGCGGTTAGAGGGTGCAGGAGGCATTATTACACTCAAGTCAATCATTGTACATTTGCTTTAATAACAAATTAAAATATTTTTTTTAAAGAGGTCTTTAGGAAGTTGACATAGATCTGCAAATACTTTTATTTAGAAAAATATAAATTAGATTTGTAGATCATATTTCTCCACTTTGCTTCATTTTTCTTATACATTGAAAGATTTATCCCATAATAGGGTCATCAAAAGGGAAACTTTAATGGTCTAACTTTTGTCCTGTTTCATGGTACATGTACATGTATATGATTGTGAACACAAAAGTTTTGTACATTTAGAAGGTGAGTAATCTCATCTGCCTGGCAAGTGTTGATCAGTTGCCAAGCAATATTGTGATTCAAAGTGAGGATTCCAGGTAACTTTCAAATATTTAGGGGTGCAGAAGGTGTCCTTCGAGAATGCATCTCTTCATGCCATCCAGGAAATCAGTAAATGAAATTCTCTGTGAGTCGTAGAAAGTGTGTCACACTACCTCATTGCCATGGCAAGCTTTGGATTGGAATGTCATTGCGCAATTTTAATTTTTTGGCAGTTTTCCATAAATTCCATGCATTGCTTAACATTACACAGCTCATTTTTAGCATGTTCATATCCGACGTAAGATATTGGCTTTTTGGGCTTGCATTATTCCATTGTTTTAAATTTAGACTTTTATGGGGTCTGAGAGATAAAGATACGTATAAAAATGATTTTGTTTGAATTATTTTTTTAAATTTTAAATTCTTTTCTAGTTCAATGTAGGAGTTATACATGAATGGATGAAAGTCCATCATAACAGCACACTGTTCTTGAAATACACTGTAACATGAGTCATTGTGACAAAATCTCTGCAATTCACAAGATTATATCATGGAACCTTTTAGGGCATCACGATTGACAATAGACACAACAGTAGATATGTGGTGCTGTCTCTCTGTATTTCTTATTGAATTATATATTTATTTATTTTCATGCATTCGTCATCAAAGGGGGTGCCAGAGGTAATATTTTTTTTCAGTCAGTACATTTGTATTCTATCGTTTTCATTACCCTTTTATTTTTTTCATTATTTTAACATAGATACTGCGGAGCTAGACGAGGCCCAGAAATGCATGGAACAGGCTTTCACCGCAAGTCTTGTAAGTACATGTACATATGTATTATGTTACTAATAGCAGAGCTGCCAACTGTTCTGAAATATGCATGAAGTGCAATTTCATATAAATGCCAGGCCTTCATTACAAGAAAATTGGTGAGCGTATGTTATTCTTGTCGTGTTTTTTCACACCTTTGTTCAACCGTGGAGTTATTTACATTTTAGTTTTTACCTCATGCATATTCCGGAAGGGTCAGCAGCTCTGCGATATTTTTGTTGATTGTAAAACGAGTGCATTGATGTAATAGTTCAACCGATCTACTGACCAAGGTAAACTAAATCAGTGGTTATTAGCATCTTGGCCAAGGAGTTATTCATTTAGATATATTAATATACTATTTTTGTCTAGCCGTCGGGGGAAACTAATTTGGATTAGATGATCATTTATTGGAAAGCCTGCTTCATGTTGGTCCTATTCATCCAATGATAATGGTTCAATAAGATTTATATACCCAACTGAATTTCTTCTTGTACATGGCACTATTTCCCTTAAAGGGATAGTTCAAGCATGATTAGGGATTATTATGATAGTCCAGTGGTTATGATTTTACAACGATTTGGTAATTATAATACAGCAATGGCTGTGTGTATTCAGAAGTTTTATTGAATCTCAAAAAAGAATTTTTTTTTGTGAAAACAATTTGAGAATTTTTATTTATCAAACATGTTGTTAAATTTCTGTAAATTTGTTATCCAAATAGGTCTGAAAGTGAGCGTACAAATTCTACATCTGATACCTAGTACATCTGCTTATGAACTTATACTTCATTTTTGTGTTATATTTTCAGCCGGAATTCTTGGTCCAGCTCTCTGACATCCTCGTAAACCCAAACCATGACAAAATCGTCCGCATTGCGGCTGGTCTTCAGCTGAAGAATGCTCTCACATCCAAAGATGCCAACATACAGCTACAGCATCAACACAGGTGGCTGGCCTTAGACGTGGAGGTCAGGAACAAAATCAAGAAACAGGTAAATTATTATTACCGGGTTTCTCTTTGGAGAGCATTTGATTTGATGATAAGCATTTGGTTGCTGGAAACCACACAATAGGTGGGTTAACTAATTGCTGAAAATTATATGTATTTTTTGTACACAATGGTTGTTCTTTGACAACCTGGATGCTTGCCCGAGTATTGCTCACCATATCAACAAATAATGTATGCAAACTTGTCAAAGTATTATAGTTTGATTATCACCAACCAGTTTAAGAAATTTAGCTATATTCGTTAGCAAGAAACATGAATAAATATGTATCTTTTATTTCAACTGGCCTATTGAGAAGTTATGCTACTTTAAAAATTAGGAGAGTTACTTCATATTTGCTTTTAGGGGGATATACCAGGAAACAATATTAAAGTTTTTTTTCTTTATTATTTGGTAGAATTTTATATTATTCAACATTCTACATGGCATTCGAAAATCCACTCTTTCTGATATGTGATTTTAGATTTAGATGATGTTCTTCATTAAATATGCCGTCTTCTTTCATTTTCTTTTGTTATTCCAGGTTTTGCTGACTCTAGGAACTGAAAACCACAGACCAAGCTCTGCTGCTCAGTGTATAGCTGGTATTGCATGCGCAGAGTTGCCAACAGAGTCATGGCCGGAGTTGATACCGCAACTTGTCAGCAATGTTCTGAGTGCCACGCAAGGGACAGAAATCCTCAAGGAAAGCTCTCTGGAAGCCATTGGTTACATCTGTCAAGACATTGTGAGTTTACATATTGTACATTAGAAATTAGCTGCTTATTTTTCTTCTTCTTTTCCTTTTTCATCTTCTTTTTCTTCCTTTTCTTACCATCCTTGTTTTTTTTTGGGTTGTCTGTTCAAAACTTGTTATTGTGATAATTTCAGAACTATGGAATGGATTTTGACCAAAAAGAAAAAGTATGTATAAGCATGTGAAGATGAACTGGTTAGACTTGTGTAAGGGGGTCAAAGGTCAAAGATTACAGGGCAAAAAACCTACAAATTCACAAAAAATGGCTTGTTGCCGTGATAACTCCAGAGCAATTGAATAGATTTTTATGAAACCTGGCTGAAGTATGTAGAAGTATGGAAGGATGAATTGATTAGATTTCGAATTCAGGAGGTCATCACAGGGCCCAAAATATTTGGGATTTCTGATAGTTGTGATGCAAGCGGTGATGTTTCTGGTTGAGTGATGGCGAAGGCATAAATTTTGACTGTGTGTGGTCAAGGATCCATCTGATACACACTGTTTTCTTGTGGTAGAATGTTTATAAGCATGAAAATTTGCAGTCAATTAATTTCATATGTTCTATATCTTCATACAGGAGCTGAAATTCGTTCAAACACATTCAAATGAAATCCTGACAGCCATTGTCCAAGGCATGAGGAAAGAAGAATTCAAGTAAGTAGATTGATCACACTTCAGGAATTTATGACTGATGAATTTCTAGGACAATCTAAACAGATATTTTTTTTAAATAGATACTTCACATAACGAATACCAAATATTGTATGCTCCTAGTTTGGTCCAAGCAAACTTAAATCATACACAGATGTGTTTGCAATGATGTTATTCGAATATAACATTACACAAATTATCCAAATTGTGAAGTGAGAAAGACATTCTAATGAAGAGCGGACAGAGAGGGGGAGGNTACCTCAGCTTGTAAGCAATGTTCTGAGTGCCACGCAAGGGACAGAAATCCTCAAGGAAAGCTCTCTGGAAGCCATTGGTTACATCTGTCAAGACATCGTGAGTATACATGCTGTACATTATAAAAATAACAAGCATCTTAAGTTTCTTCACTTCCTTTCTTCTTTTCCTCTTCTCTATCGTCTTTTTTATCTCCCCCTTCATGTTCTTTTTTCATCTTATCATTTCACTAATAGTGTTTGATCATCTTCTAAATCCCAACTCTATTGAAGGGGGTGGGGGAATTTTAGGCCTCACTGACATTTCAAAACCTGTCTCCTACTCACAATATATTGCTTTCTAATTTCCATGAAATTAAAGCTCAGAGTTTTGAAAGCACAAAGTTAAAGTTAAATCTCTACATCTGCTAGTTTATATAGTGCAAAATAGTGCCTCACTGAAACTCTGGAACAATCTCCCACTTGAAATTGGCACTACTCAATCATTTAGGTTATTCAAAACAGCTCTCAAAACCCACTTATTTAAGAAATTTTTAAATAGATTAGCTAACTTTGTTTATCACATTATGTTTCTATTTACCTAGGTTATTATTGTTTTGTAATGTGCAGTTTAGTATATTCATATAGATATTGTGCAATATGAATGCACAATTATTATTATCATTATTATCATCATTATCATGTGTTTTTTTTTCTTCAAATATTCTTTTTTTTATACAGGAGCTGAAATTTGTTCAAACACATTCAAATGAGATCCTGACGGCCATTGTTCAAGGCATGCGGAAAGAAGAATTCAAGTAAGTAGATTGATTACATCTTATGTTTTCTAAATTATGACTTTTTAAAAATAACACAAGGCACTGTACATGGCTTTCAATATTCGTTGTAAGAACCACTTGTTAAATTGTGCATTAGATTGCGACCATTTTTTTTCCAATCTCAAATGATGAATTCTAGTACAATTGAACAGAACTTTTAACAAATATTTCATTATATAGCAACTACCAAATACAGTATTCTCCTAGCTTTGCCCAAGCAAAATTAAGTCATATAAGTTCTAAATTCAAGTATTATTTTCATCTGTTGTTAATAATATTCCACAAATGTTTTTGTTTCTTCTGACAGTACACACATCAAATTGGCAGCCACCAATGCACTGCTGAATTCACTGGAAATTACCAAAGGCAACTTTGAAAAAGTCGTAAGTTTTCAATTCTTTCTCTTTTTCAGTTGTTGTTCTGACTGTTTAAGAGTGTCATTTAATTGTAGTTATGTTAAATTCATTGGAAATTAAAAAGGACAACTTTGAAATATTGTAAGTGGGTATAAAATTGAACCTTTTTTGTATTTTTGTGTTTCAAATGAATAAGGGTGTTATTTCATTATAATTATTTCAAATTCACTGGAAATTAATTACGAAAGAGAGCTTTGAAAACGTGAGTGTAAAATAAATTGATCTTTTTTGGTATTGTTGTGTTGAATGCTGTAGAATAGGAATTCTCTCAAATGCACTGTACACTATTCCAAACGCAGTTGTGTTTGTATACATCAGCATTATGTTAGTTGTGAGCTTTGTCTGTAAAACCTTGTAAATTCCCACCTTTTTGAAGTGATTTAATCTAAACCTGGAGTAAATGGTAGCATTACATCAGTATGTGATAATGTGTTCCCATCTAATTTAGAATATTTTTTTTCAAATATCTATGTATACACAGTCAGAGAGAAACTACATCATGGAAGTTGTTTGTGAAGCAACACAAGTGACCGATACACAAGTCAAGGTTGCCGCCCTCCAGTGTCTTGTCAAGATCATGTCACTTTACTACATTCACATGGAAAGCTACATGTCAAATGGACTCTTTCCTGTAAGTTTAAACACCTAAGATTAATAAAGAACTTTAATTTGCACACGTAGTGGTCAAAAGTGATTATATTTTTATTACAATGGAAAGGACGACATGTTTAAACATGAAAAAAAAAATATATATATATATAATCAAGTATTTTGAAACTGGTTAAAAGTGTAATCATTTTACTCCCCATATGATTTTTTCCCTCTAGTCAGCACACAAACGCAAAGCTGCATGTGGAACAAGTGTAATACTTGTAGGCCCAACAAAGCCCAATTTCTGACCTTTATTAATCGCTCACTACATAGTCATTATTCAGTTTCCTTTAAAAGACGTGGCACTTGTTATTCATGAAGCAGATGCCTTTTTTTTTGGGGGGGGGGGGTTTGGGAGCAGGTGAAAGATGTTGAAAATCACAAAAATGAAACATATGGTTATGTAATTGATTTTATTTATCATTCAATCTTTTTTCAGAGTAACTCACTTGGTGATTTAGATTACTGCATCACTATCATCCAAAATATAATCTTAATTATTTCTTGAGATGCAGATGAAGAAGAAGTACAAGAAAGCCATTGAAAATAGCTTTCTTTGTTCATAGAATGCTGCATTGCAATTGCTAATAATTATATTCGATATGATGGTTTTTTTTCTGTTAGATCACAATAAGTGCCATGAAGGCTGATATAGATGAAGTTCGGCTGCGAGGATAGAGTTCTGGTCCAATGTTTGTAACAAGATAATATAATGCGTAATCGATATCATCTGTAATTACATCTGTTTTTTTTTCTTTTAGATTACAATTAGTGCGATGAAGGCTGATATAGATGAAGTTCGGCTGCAAGGAATAGAGTTCTGGTCCAACGTTTGTGATGAAGAGATGGATCTTGCAATAGAAGCATCAGAGGTAAATAATACTGTTTAAACATCTGAAACTTATTTGGTTAATGGGTATCTTAGGCCCCTCAAAATAATATGTAAATTAGTAGTGCACATAAAAACATACTCGCGTAAATATTCCATTTAATTGTCGAAATATTACATTTTCAAAACTGATCGATTCTCATGAATAATCACAAAATTTAATGTGCAAAGACTCGTTCACACTGAGAAACAATTGGATGCACACAGAAAATAACAAGCAAACATAGCTACAAGGCACGGAGCCCAACTCAATCATGAACGAGACATTTATTTGCTTCTAACTCCTTTAATAGTAATCCATATCATGTGGGATAAAGTTACTTTGGGTTGATTCTACGCACTTAAGCAATATATGAATTATAATGTTTGACCTGAGATACCCTTTAAGATCCTTGGGGCCAGCCATATGCCAGGAATAGAAGGAGTGTTGCCCACAAATATATGCAAATTCTTGAGTTGGAAGACTCCTTGGGGGCCCTTCCAAAATAAACCCAACAATCACTTCTGTTTAGGCACAAATTGGTACAGTCAACTAGATTCACAGATATTATTGGTTAGAGGTGAAAATGATAATCATTTGCTTTGTTTGATACGTTGTTAATCAAGGAATAGTTTCCTATTTCGAAATTGATTAGTAGATAAATGCGTTGATGAAATAGTTTCAATGGTCCCTTGTACGGTTTTATGTACAAAAAAAGGTTACTATTTTTTTGAGCTGTTATGCTGAAATATATTCCTTATTTCAATGTGATACCAGAAATTTATTGCTTGTAAATATTGTTCTTTGTTTCATTCCTAGGCTGAAGAAATGGGCAGGACACCCGAGCACACAAGTAAATTCTATGCCAAAGGAGCTTTAGAGTACTTGGTGGAAATCCTCTTCATGATTCTCACATCACAGGTAGGTTATTTTAAACAAGGTTTGAATTGTGAAATGGATGGATGTCCATTTTATATAAATACAGGAATAACATTATTTCTCGGCATGGAAATAATGCTTATTTAGATAGGGAGGAAGTGCTGAGTTTTTTTCAGTATACCTCAAATTTGAGAACCAGTGAGTATTTTTTTAAGAAAGGGATGCGATGGAAATATTATGATCATCTGTTGTGATAACATTATTACTGATGGAACTGTTTTGTTGAAAAATTAATGCAAATACAGAGTTCCCACTCTACCTGGAAAACCTGGAAGAAGAATTTAACTTTCCAGTCAAGAAAAAAAATCAGGGCATTAAGAATGATTCAACATGGCTTCTAAAGAGTGAATTACATTGACAAGTTTATCATGGAATTTTGAACATTCTTGGGGGAAAAAAACAGGGAAAATCAGATAAATTTGTTCAACTCAAATAGTGGCAACCCTAGAGTCATATGCAATTGATTTTGCTTGATCCTTACAGCAAGATGATAATGATGACGAAGATGAATGGAACCCCTGCAAAGCTGCTGGTGTTTGCCTCATGCTGCTAGCAAACTGCTGTGAGAATGACATCGTCGCCTATGCCGTCCCGTTCATCACAAGCCAGATCCGTCATGAAAAGTGGCAACACAGAGATGCTGCCGTCATGGCATTCGGTAAGTCCCGTTTCCAATATTATCTGCTCGCAAGCTTATTTTTTGTGATACATCGTAAGAATAATCAAAGAATTTTGATTGAAAATACAATTTGCATTGACTTTGTACATGAAATGTTTTCAAGCAATTTGATCTTGACAATTTCTTTTCAGGCGTATTTAGAAAATTGTGTACCCATTTGTATCAAAATATAATGGTCTCCGAAGTTCTGCAAGACTTCTCATTTTCTTTTTCCCAGGTTCAATCTAAGTCTAGATGGAACTCTACTCAACATTGTTTTTCCTTTCTCACAAGTTCCATCCAATATTACTTTTTGATGAGACTCTCATTTTCTTGATGTTTACCTTATTCTATTTATACCTCATTCTCCGTCCCTCAGGTTCCATCCTGGAAGTGCCAGATGAGACTCTTCTCAACCCCTTGTTATCAAAGCCTTCCCCATGGCATTCTCATCCAACTTCTCCATGATGGTTCTGTCATTGTCAGGGACACGGTTGTCTGGACGCTAGTTCGTATATCTGTGAGCTCTTACCTGAAGCTATTCGCTCAATTTATGCAAGCTTTGTCATCTCTCATGTCTCATCTTTCTTTCTTTCTTCCCAGGTTCAATCTTGGAAGGTCCAGATGAGACTCTTCTCAACCCCCTCGTCATAGAAGCCTTCCCAATCCTCATCCAACTTCTCAATGACGGCTCCGTCATCGTCAGGGACACGGTTGCCTGGACGCTAGGTCGTATCTGTGAGCTCTTACCTCAAGCCGTCCTAGGGCAGCCGTACTTTGACAACCTTCTTCTAGCTCTCATTGAATGCCTTGATAACGAGCCGAGGGTTGCTGCCAACGTCTGTTGGGTAAGAACACAAATGGGCTTTTCATGTTGGTTTGAAGTTTCACCATGTAATATCAGAGGATATAGAAGAGAAACACAAATATTTTGGAAAGAATTTGACTGACCTGAGTGGTGTTTCACAGAGTTATGAATGCCTTAGAGAAAGACTCTAAGAACAACCGGTATTGTACTTGTGTTGAATATTTGTAAGATTATGAATCATTTAAGCGCAGAAACTGTTGCCAGTCGATCTTAAAGTTGTTTGTATAGACTTTAGTAACTTGGTTAATCACCACCCAGGCTTCACGTGAAGAGTAAAGAAAATTAGGGTTGCTGCAAATGTCTGTTGGAGAAGAATACAATCAGGCTTTTCAAGTAGGTTTGAAGTTTCACCATTTAATATTCGAGGTTATAGAAGAGAAATGCAATGTTTTGGATAGAAAGTGACTAACCTCTTTTCTGGTGAAGAGTGAAGAAAATTGAACGATTGTCTGTAATAAGTGCAGAGAGTCCAACCGCTTTGGAATATGCATGCCATGTATGAAGTGAAATAGTACAGGTGAAAAGTGGGGTGTGACATGATAAGAATGACAAATTTTTTAGTTGCATGTGCAATTTACTGTGATTATTGAAATTTCTGAATTTTTATCATCGAGATATTCCCATGTAGAGCATTTATTGTGATTGATGATTTGAACGTGGTCAGTTGCAGAATATATTTCAGATGAAGAATTTAATCTTTTTATTCTTTCTTCATCAGATTGCTAAAATATTTTTAATTTTTAAAGGATTACAAAACAAGGTACATACCCAACAATAAATGGTTGTGTATCCGTATATCATCTTTTTATTATTACATTTTCACAAAAATTGCCCTTCTTTTATCTTTTCTAGGCCTTTTCAAGTTTGGCAGAAAATGCATACGAATTGGCATCAGCCGAGTGTGACAGTGAGCCTCCCACGTATAGTCTATCACAAGCATTTGAAGTCATTGTCAAGAAACTTCTTGCAACAACAGACAGGTAAGGACTCTTTTTTTTTTTTTTTTTTTTTTGTCAAAATACTAGGGAAGAGCTTGCCTGGCCCTTTGAAACTAGAAGTATGATACAGAGCTATCAACGAGTATGATTTTGTTCTATGTAGCACGATGGCAATGGCAATATGACACTTGGGCAAAATGGGATATTTTATACCCTTGAGATGCACTTTTGGAAAATACATCATAGTGGATTTGGTGCCATACAAATATACTATTATTATGAGGAGAAGGATTTTCCCCCTGAAAATATGATTTTATGGTGAAATAGGATTTTTTAGATATGAAGTTGGCCGCTCTCATGATATGTATGTTTATGCAAACATCAATTTTTATGCTGCATATATCGCATCTGATGACAGTTTTCCTTAACACTTTAAATATAGACCTGGTATTGGGGTTTGTTTTGTAGTACGGAAATCATATTCTGAACTCTGTACCAAACTTTAAATTGATCAAAGATGCTGTTCGCCGCCATGGCGGCAGAGGGCACATTATCTGTAGGGATTGGGTGGACGTTACTGTTCGTAGCTCCTGACCAATCGATGGACGTGCTATGATAATAGTAATAATAATAATAATAGTAATCATAATTATGATAATGCATTTATATTTCAGAGCTGATGCCCACCAAGCCAACCTGAGGAGTGCAGCATACGAAGCGGTGATGGAGATGGTGAAGAATTCTGCTGTGGATTGCTACGGTCATGTTCTAGAAACCACCAACATCATCCTTCAGAGGATACAGCTCATTCTACAGATGGAGGTATGTGTGCTTATGGACAGGGTTTCCACTCTTACTGGAAAACCAGGGTTGTCTTTTATAAAGCTGTGCTTAGATCTACGAATGACTGTACGTACGACTAGTGATACTTTCTTAGGTGCCATTCAGCGCCAGGAGTTATCATTGAGTGTGAGAAAGGATCACCAGTTGTTAGTACAGTACTGGGTAGATCTACGGACAGCTTTATGAAACATAACCCTGGTATTGCACTCTTTTTCCAGCCAGGGAAAAGACAGGGAAGTTGTTAAAAAAATATTTGAGATCATCTTTAGAGGGGAGGTGTCATTTTTTATGGATAAGTGAATGGTTTTGTTACTTGAAAGTTGTGATAAAATGCAAGTTGCAGTTGATTAGCGCACGCCAATCAAATCTATTGTTTGATGCGCATCCCGTTTGATGCACATCCCGTTAGATGCACTGTGAAAGAAAATGACCGTATCAATTTGCAACTGATTTACAGTTGATTTGCAATCAGGGAATACAAACTAAACCATTGCTGTATCATTAATATGTGGCATGGGGTGGGGAGGGGTTCTTTATTTTTACAAAAATCTGGAATTATTTCTAATTTAAAGCGATAGACCAGTTTTGGGAGGAGGGCGCTTCAGATATTTAACTAGTTTGCGAGCTGCAGTAAAATTATTACCATAATGCAGTTTTTCAATAGTAAATTAGAGCATGTTCATAGTTGGTTTGAATGAAATCGACCTAGAAATGGCATAATTATCGCAAAATAAAAAAACATGCTGCGGTCGTACTCCCTCATAGAACACGCTTCACATACGAAATGAACGCGAACTCACACACCGCAGACAATACCATCGATCGCACCGCCCATTTTAGGCCGACGCTCCTCCATGCTAAAGCACTTGACACACCGTAGGAATAATGGCTGATTGACCTGTTGGACGTAAAATACACAGAATATGAGCAAAAATGTACTCCTAATATCCTACATAGATATATTTAGGCATGTAAAGCAACTTGTGAATACATCAGCTCGTTTAACATCACTTTCTGCATCCTGGTCATTACGAATCTATACCTTTAATTTCATTTGAATTTTGTTTCCTGCTTTCTAAAATACATCCACACAACTTACAAGGGTTGATGCTTTCACCTGTGTGAATTATTGAAAAAATGGCTCGTTGAGTTTATTTTGTATTGCAGAATCATTTTCCTGAATTGTTTTTAATCAATTGGTTATTGTTATTTTGTTTGTGTGACAGTCACATGTGGTGACAGCTTCAGACAGAACCCAGTACAATGATATGCAGAGTCTTCTATGTGCTACACTTCAGGTGAGTTACAGAAATCTTTTCTGGTTCTTGACGACTCAAAAACTTACCCAAGGCTTGCCCAACATAGCAAAAAGTGATGCTTGCAAACTGGATTCCAAGTATTGTACTTACATTGTTACAAACTGGTTGAAGGAATACCGCGTTACTTCAGACCTTGGCAAGAAACGTGCATAAATTTGAATCTATCAGTAAACTGGCCTATTTAAGCACTATGGAGAGTCCTTGCCCATCTGTGTGAAAAGACAGCATTTATGAGTGATTATTTGGGAAGTACATGAGTTGGTACCTTTTAGGGCAAACATCTCCAAACTTATTTGTTGTTTCTATGCTGGTTATTCTCCTACCAAGCATCATAATACTTACAAAAATGTCCAAATTAATTTTTCGATCAATGGATTATAATTTGCGTTTTGCTCAGTTTAAAAAGAAATATTAAAAGTTTAAAGAAAGTGGTCAAATTTATCGTGTAGTTACAGATGGTATGCCCAATGAAGTGTTAAGACATTATGCAATCCAAATAGATTATGCAAGATACATAATGGGGAATGCACAATGGTTGTACTAAATATGAAAGATAATTCAGAAGACATGCATGATGCTGAAGAGGATTTTGGCCTTATTGTGCTACATGACTGTTTCAAGTGATCAATTGAATGCTCTGCAATTTGCCGGAATGCGTATTGTAATTAATTATTTATTATTTTGTCAGAGTGTGCTAAGGAAAATGAAGATCGAGGATGCAATCAAGATAGCTGATAGCGTGATGAACGCACTTCTTCAGATGTTTGATAATACGAGTGGTAAATCTGGAGGAGTTCAGGAAGATGCTTTGCTTGCAGTAGGAACATTGGTAGAAGGTGAGTCAATTTAAAACAGATACAGAGCTGCCAACCACTCCGTAATATGCATGAGGATAGAAGTTTAAAAGTGAATAGCCTACTGGCGATAAAGCATTTGAACCGACTGGCCTGTATTCTGATGCCAGGTTTAACTTAAACTTGAGATTAAATCTGTGGTTTAAGTTTAGGAAGCCGATAGAGGCTTGGATCTATTTCAGCCGATGTTTAATTTACCAACACATTTGGCACTCATAATGTTAAAAACTGTCTTGGAATAGAAACTTAAATATTTTTCACATTAATAGTGCATGTGAAAAGAGAGCATTTAACATAAGAATTATACAGTTTGAATAAAGTTTTGGCACTTCGGGCTACCCACACTTAAACCACAGATGTAGACTCGAATTTAAATTAAACCTGATATCAGAATACGCGCCATTAGATTTATGGTTCAGGGGTTTTAAATGTCACATGGCAAAAACAAACCGGTAAAAAATCACCCCTAAAAATTTGTCAACGTGAAAACTTATGAATAGGGGAACCAAGTTCTATCAAATGTAGCTCAATTATGTATAAGCATGGCAAGATTAAGTGATTTGATTTTGGTTTTAGAGAGTCAAAGGTTGAAGGTCAGAAGACTCGATGATGTACAAGGTCCCATTTCACATTAATCCAATTTCTTGTCTCTTCTAGTAATTGGCCTCGAGTTCATGAAGTACATGGATCATTTCACACCATTCCTGTACCTTGGTCTGAAGAACTTCCAGGAGTATCAGGTGTGTTTGGCTGCTGTGGGTCTAGTAGGAGATATCTGTAGAGCTCTCAACAACAAGGTTCTCAACTACTGCCCCAGCATCATGGGACTTCTTCTGGAGAACATTCAGGTATGTACTTTTAATCTGTTGTTTTCTGATTCTTCTTGCAAATAATGATTATAATAAATTTTATTGATAATAATCATAATACATGTAACTTGTAAGGCCCAAGGTATGCACAAAAAGAAAATAAGAGGGGAAAATAACATAGCATAGCATAGTATACGAGAGGCATAAGATGACTACAATAATAAACAATATATGGTAAGAGGTGGAACATATTGGAAATATGTATGACAAAATATTTACGCTCTTACACCTAAATCACAATATTTTGTTTTTGTATGCAGTATTGTTGTGAGAACTCTAGGATTATTTTTTTCTTTGTTAAATGTTCAAAGCAATTTCTTCTGATTTTTTTAACCTTCAGTGTTGACAGATATTACTTGGTGGCAAAACTCAGTATTCTTTAGTATTCTTTGGTATTTGGTTGTAAAATTGCAATTAAGTCAGTGGCAGCAAGAATTTTGATGGAATGTTATCTAATTTTGTTACAGAATGACAACGTACACAGAACAGTCAAGCCTCAGATCCTTTCGGTCTTTGGCGATGTAGCACTAGCCATTGGCGCTGAATTCCAACATTATCTGCAAGTAGTACTACTCACTCTCCAGCAAGCCTCCACAGCGGAAATAGAAAAGGTAACATTGCTTTGGAATGTCTTCTTACAGATGATAAGCATTTATTTTTTAAGATCATGTCTCATTTCTAAGACTTATGATTTGAAAACCTCAACAGTTTTGTTAAAAGCACTAGCCATTGGCGCTGAATTCCAACATTATCTGCAAGTAGTACTACTCTCTCTCCAGCAAGCATCCACAGTGGAAATAGAAAAGGTAACATTGCTTTGGAATGTCTTCTCAGAGATAATAAGCCAAGTTTGTTGTTATAATCTTGTCTCATTTCTATTATTTATCAGTCCACATTAGCTGTCAGTGCATCACATAAATCTATCCTCATATTTCATTTTTGAACATTTGTGTACACAATATTGGATTTAACATGATTTTGAGGCTTTCTGTTACATTTTGAATTGCTTCCCTGAATTTTGTAAATCAATATTTGATTCCATGCTCTTACTGTTGAAATTCCTGTATCATTATTACTATTATTATTTTCAATATATTATGTAATGATGTTAAAATGTTCTATTTTTAGGTTGATTATGACATGGTAGACTATCTGAATGACCTAAGGGAAGGATGTCTTGAGGCATATACTGGTATTGTACAAGGACTCAAGGGAGATGACAAGACTACAAGTAGTAAGTACACTTACATCTGAGGAATAGATTACTTTAATGGCAAGGATATAGTTCTAAACAAATGCCTTGAAAGGCTCTGAATTATGTAAAGCTTGCAACATTTTGTGCTATTGTACAATGAACATGAACTTCACATCAAGTAATGTTGGAAAAATCTCATTGTAAATTTAAGTCATCCACATTTTTTAGTAGAAAGCGTGTATTTCTGATGACTCATTCTGCTTTGTAAATTTGCAAAATTTCACTTTTGTTCTTCCCCATTTTTGAGACACTGGAATAGTAGTGACACTGTCATGGAAGCCTTGTCTTCAATGGATGCATACTGATTGACTTATGCCCTGTGATAATCAAAAGTTGACTATGTAGCTTCCATAAATTTTAGTGACTTCACTGAATTTCAGACATATATACAGGTTAGCGGGTTGTTATTTTCATGTTTTTCAAAGATCATTGAACACAAATCTTTTTGCATCATACTGAGTGGAATTTTTAGCGAAATCATTGGAAGCGAAATTAGTGAAAAATGCGTAAGTTCACCCAGAGCCTCTGACAGGTCCTTGGTGTTATCCTTTCATTTAAGGTATACATTAAAGAGGGTGTTGTTCAAATTCAACTGCAAATCAACTGCAACTTTGTAAATTGTGACATGCATTTTCATTTGCGCACGGTATGTGCATTTAACAAGATGCGCATAAAACAATGCTTTTGATTGGCATGTTCTGATCAACTGCAACTTGCGATTTACAAGAATTACAACGTTTGAACAATATCTCCTAAGTTAAGTAAGTATGTTTAACTTCATCCCTCTGTCTTTCAGCCATTCATCACTCCTCCCATTCTCTTTCCATCCTTTCTCCCACCAGGTGAATTAGAACACGTATTCCCTCATGTGGGTCACATGGTTACCTTCATAGAGCGTCTAGCTGCGGATAAAGACCATACAGACAGCAACATAGCTGCATCTGCTGGACTTATTGGGTAAGCATCGGGGTTAAAAATACGTTTTTTATGAACTTTGGCTTTTTAAAAAGTTTCTCCTGAAAAATATCCTGCATAATACATTTTGCGGGGGATATTTTAGAGCTCACAGGTCTTTTTCTAAGATTTAGGGGGCGAATTGCCCTTGACCCTCATGTATTTATGCTGATCATTAACAGCCCTCTTTTACCATATTATGTATATGTTGTGGAAGGATCATGATTTGGTGGTTCCGACCCTTGCCTTTCAACTGGAGACGACTCGTGGGCTGAATCTTACCCACAGTGTTGATTTCCTATAGCACGAAATTGAGCACATTAATTCTGCACTCAACCCAGGTGAAATGAATCGGAATCTAGCAAGAACATTTGTCTCTTTAAATGCTTTTGTGCCAGGATGGTGATGACGAAAGCTATGGTAATAATAACACAAAAGTGCCTTAGCTCTCTGTGTAGTGGATACATGTGAACTATGAATTGATTGATTGATTGATTATTATCAATGTTACGATGTTGTGGAAAAAAAACAATAATAAAGATTGTTGAATAGTTCTCTTGCCAATTTGTCAGTTTAGGAAATATTCAACCCCTTCATGATACACCTTTATCTCTAAACAGTGATCTCTGTGCTGCGTTTGGGACGGAGATGCTTCCTCGGTTAGAAGAACAAGCCATCCAGGACCTTCTCAAGGAGGGTCGGAGGTCAAAGGTCACAAAGACCAAAACCATCGCAACATGGGCAACCAAAGAGATCACAAAGCTAAGGAACGCTCTGGAAAACAAACCTCAATGAACACAAGGTACGTTATAAATGTACTCTGAAATGTTTTTGATAATAAACCCTAGTGGGAACATTTGAAGAATCGTGAACTAAAGAGATGACAGAACTCAAAAGCACTTAAAATAATAAACCCAAGGTAGTACAGATATGCATTGGATAATGCTGTGAGAATCTTACATCAAATAGGTCACAGGACAATTTAGTTAATTATGCCCATTGAGAATTAGTGAGAATCACAAACTAAAGAGATTACAGAACTAGTACACATTTTTTATTTATAAACCCTGCGAGAATACAGTGGGAATCGCAAATGAAAGACATTACAGCTCTAAAGAAATCTATTGGGTGATAAACCCTTGTGAAAATGACAGACCAAGAGATCACAGATTTGAGAAATACTTGTTTAATAACCGGAGTTAAAACACAGCTCAAGAGTCACAAACTGTAGACATCAAACATCCAATAACCCTTTGGATACTAAACTACAATGAGAACAATGGTACCAATGTGATCACAGAACTAAGAAATCTCTATGATACTTGATTCCCCAAAGAACATGATGAGATTCCCAAACCAAATGTATCGCAAGTAAGGTAGGTAATAATGATAGTAGGTTAAGTTGGATCAGGAAGTTCTTTCAATTTTTTCACTTTACATTTTGAAAAAAATATTACAAGTAAAGTGAAAATGGGTTAAAATTTGTGCATCAATGTTACAAATTTTGTGATCTGTCTCACCCATCTTTATTTTTCTTTTGTCTGGACAGCTGTGCAACAGGCCTGATTTAGCTGTTTCCATGGCAACCATGCACTCCACGACGTACGATACCCCCAATAGGATTGACCAATTAAAGGACTACGCCTTCATTCTTGCATCCGATTCCAAGCAAACTTGGAAAAAACAATCACTAATCAAAGGAACGACAGAATTAACTATAGCTGCTCTGGTGATCTACTAATCTATCCACTCGTGATGTGAGAGATGGGTGAGAGAGGGCGCTGTTGAAAATGAAGTAGTGAGAGAGAGAGAGCGTGGGAGAGGGGAGCTCTTGAACGTAATGTTAGAACGAGCGAGATTGAGGAGAGTGTACGCCTTTGGAAGTGAGAGCAAGTTAATGTGAAGGAGTGTCGGGAGAATGAGTCGGTGTCTTTCATTGCTGTAGACACTTTGCGTGTATGTTTGTGTGTATATGTGTGTGTCGCTGCCTGTGTGTGTTTTTGTGTATGTGTGTGCGCGTGTTTGAACATATGCGCATGTCAGTGAAAGCATTCATGGTAATGCTATCGTTGCTGATAATCGATGTATGATATGTACATGTGTGTGATCTTATAATGCATCAATATCAAATATGAATCACAAATTTTGACATGAGATTAAAAAGAAAAAAATAATAAACCAGTACTCTTCTTGCAGATTTTTCTCAGGATAGTTTTTTCATGTTTTTTTTTTAATAGATTTCATTCAAGGTTAGTTTCTTCGAAAATTTGATTTGTTATATAAATTGTTGGGATCTCAAACTTATTTCTCTGTGATTCGTGACTCGATAGGAGTTGAACTCAATTGCTGATTTTCATAAGATATTTGTTAATTTTTTTTTTCATTATTGTTGTTCAAATTCCATGCCTTCCATTGAAATACATGTGTTCTTTCTTTTGTTCAACAAAATTAAAATTGGCATTTTCTACTTGCAATATTTTTGCCAAAAAAAAGAATTGAAAAGAAGAAATATGAAATATTTCAGATAATGATGCTTATTGAAAATATTCATTATGTATAAGATTATTCAATCAATGAATAGATTTGTCACTTGAATCGTATGTTTGAAAAATGTCAAAATTACAACAAAAATTATTACAATGCTAAAATGAAGAGTAAATGACTTGCATAAATGATAACTTCTGTGCTCTTGATACACAGGAATTAAGCCTTGTTTGCATTAAATGCTATTGGTGTTCATATTTGATATTTGAAATCTTGAAGAATATGTGTATTTGGAATAAGTTAATGATTTTTACAATGCAGCTTTGTTGTGATTTATGCATGTGATTTCCCCTTTAATTAATTGCCAAGGCAGTTTAACCACATATCTTGCACATGAACATTTATAAAGTTTTCAGGACCAAAAGGAACTTTGTTTCAATAAAAAGAAAAATATGACAATAAATTTTTGTGCATTAAAAAAATTCTCCCACAAGGAAATCAGCCAACTTAAAGAATGGAGTGTTTCAGATGCATTTTCTTGCATTCTTAAAATCTACAGGATTTCTCCATCGGTAGCAAGTTAATATTAATCAGGAGTCCCTTTAAATAATCAAATTTAGAAAAAATGTCTTAATTGAATGGCAATGTAAAATGACTGCTAAAGATGTACTTTATAATTCAATTGTATCAGTTTATTTAATTTCAAAATGTTAATTCCGGTAATACATTTAAAGTTACATACATACAGTATGGACAGAAATAAAGTTAACAGTGTCCCACCAAGTCCCACAAAAATGCATGTGTTTTGCATAGGCTTTGGTGTGACATGGTAAACTTTATATCTGTCCATACTGTAACAATAATTTATAGTCAGGATTAAATTATCTTTGTTCTTTTTCTAAAATGTTTAGAGATCCTTAAATTGATTCTTGGGTATATACGAAAGTTGATATACTCCAGTTTCTAAAATCATTGATTTTCACAACAAGGCCATTTACAATTTTCTGTTTTTATGACTCCTAAATTTATTTTCATTTAATTGACACAGAAATCGTTTTTATTTGCAAGTATTTGGACGGATATTAAAAATATTGGTTACATTAATTTTCTAATTAGAAAAGATGATTTCAGAAGAATATTTTGCAATCAGTTGCCTTCCACATCATCTTGCTTCCTTTGAACTTGGACAATATTTTTCTATTATTTTCCTTGCCCTTTAGAAATTTCATTCAAAATAAGATTGAACTAAATTTACATTCAATTTGGGAATCTTTTAATACCTTGTCAAATTACTTTATTTTTGATTAAAGCCCCAAGTCACATAAAAGCCCTGATTGAGTATGATTCAACAAAACTCTTTGTCCAGTTTGGTCCTCATTGGCCTGATTAACTGCCCCTGAACAAAGAGGGACGCAATACTGGGATTGCAAATTACTCAACTGGACTAAAATTCATTGTGAATAGGGTTTGAGATGAATAATATGTGACTTCTCTTAAATATTTAATGTTTATATAAGTGAAAATGCTCAAATGTGCTGTGTTTGTGTTGATGAAAGTGTAAGAATGCAAGAACAAAGCAAGTTGAAAGTATGAACGTGACTGAACGTAGATAGAAAAACCCTCTTAGGGGGGTGTTGTTAAAAAATTGCAATTGATCGCAAGTTGCGGTTGATCGGAACGCGCCAATCAAAATCATTGTTTCATGCGCGTCTTGTTAAATACGCATACCGTGACGAATGAAAATGCGCGTTACAATTAATAAAGTTGCAGTTGATTTGCAGTTGATTTTGAACAACACCCTATTAATTTGATTATAAGCACATCTGTCGTCGTATTATGGTGGTATCCACAAGATGGCTCGTTTAATTGTCATACTTATATTTTCTTCCCATGCATCTAATGTTCTGTGGTTTAAACCTTGATAAAATTATTATGTGGTTGAGAGAGAGAAATTGGGTG
The DNA here is from genome assembly GCA_036244855.1 of Temnopleurus reevesii. Classification (NCBI taxonomy): domain Eukaryota; kingdom Metazoa; phylum Echinodermata; class Echinoidea; order Temnopleuroida; family Temnopleuridae; genus Temnopleurus; species Temnopleurus reevesii. Next base: position 43,303 of record BQKZ01001136.1, on the reverse strand, counting down.
TGAGAAGCTTACTAGATTTACTCACAAACATACAAATTTCATTGATAACAATCATTATTTTGATCAGTATCTTCTGTTTTCAAAGAAGATTTATTAGATGATAAATGGAGATTCATGTTTCATTCACAAAAGAATATACAAACAATGAAGTTTTCGGTGTGATTTCCTTCTTCATGCTCAGTAACATTTCATTAATAATGTGTATTTGAATGTTATTTGACAGATAAGTGAAATTCATCCTGCAGGTATTGAATTAGTTCAAGTCCTTCCAAGAGAATTCTTTTGAAATATATCCACTATTTGATAGTAGTTTCCTGCGCACATCGCTTTCATAGATTTCTTTTTGAAAATATGATTTCAGCTTTCCTGAACCCCGTTGAATTCATGTTTATGTATAAGTAAGCCCATGGTTTAATGAAATAGAGGATGTAGATAGCACATTATTTTATGAGTAGGACTACTGCTCAGAAAGAACAAAAATGGTTGATTTACTATCTGCTTTACAGGGGTAAGCACATAGTGACGACCACAATCGTTCTTGATAAGATGTAACTTGAAGTACAAAGACTGGACCATTATACCCAGCTTGTTTTTTTTTTTGAAGCAGCAAAAGAATTGTTCAATTATGGTACTTCTATTTCAGAATTGTCTTTATTTATTGAAAAATTCAAAATGGCCATGTTTCTGTGAAATTTTATGAATATTCCACAGAAGGCATGTTTTACAGCTGGTTTGTAAATTGTATGAAAAAGAAGTAAAGAAACTATGCAAAATACAAAGTTGTACTTGTTGTTCATGTGAAAAGAAAAAATACAAAAGAGTACTATTATGTCTTGTAAAAACTTGTTACTTATTTCTTCTTTGTCTGCTCAAAAATCTTGATGAAACGGAGGGATAAAATGGTCCAGTCTTTGGCACAATGCATCAGAAAATTAAGATAACACTATTGATCATGCATTTGTTACTGCATTGATATTTTTTTTTTGTATAACAATGTGATAATACTATATTGCGTTTCTTAGAAATGTGTGTTACAGACACTTTGTTTTACGAAGGAGTGTTCTGAAAATTCCTTTTGTTGAAATTCCAGGCTTGCAAATAGCTATTTTCAAGTATGAAGTTATTAAGAAAATCAAATATTTTATTGGACAAATGTGGTGATAACTGCTAGGTCTACTTTGATTTGTGACTTTCTTTTTTAATAATACAAAACATGTCTAAAACTATTAGAAGCAAGAAAATAGGAGATCACAATATTTTCTATCAATTTCAGTTGAATTTGATCTTGTTTTTATTTGAATAAATTCAAAATCATCCGGGCACTTTTATGAAGATTTCTTAAAAAGGTGTCATCAACTGAGATGCTGTATTCCAATGAAATTTGCTGTCATTTTTTTTTTAATTGTAGGGCAGCACAATTCTATAATATTAGGAATTCCTTTATTGTTATTTCATTTATTTTCTCTTTCTTTCCGCAAATGGTTCTTCTTTCACCAATCCTTAGTCACATACAACACTTTTGATCATACAAGAAATATTCATGAAAGTGCCCCGCAAACATGTACATGTACTGTCAGAAATAAACGAAAAAGAAAAATTATCGTGATTCAAAATAAGCATTCTGATCATACCATGATGAATGTGTTTTTGAAAGCAGACAAAAAACAAGTTGATAATAAAATTGAATCAACATTCTATAGAACTGAGTGTCTCATCTTTTGTGTTTATTTATTCTGAATGCTAATGAATGATACATCCTTTTGGTAAATTTAATCTATCCATTCTTGCTTTGACTTTCTGGGTGAAGCTAGAAAGAACGTATGTGAAGAGTAGGGGCAAATTCTCAATCCCTACTTTTAGTCTATCTTAAAGGTGGATGTGAGTAACATGTGATACATGAAGTTTGGAAATGTAACAAATGTTGTCATTTTGCCTATTTTATACTTTGTCAATATATGAGATAAAAAATATAACATGTACAGTCAAACCTTGTTGTAAAGAGCACTGATTTAACAAGCTCTCGGTATAACAAGGTAATTGTCCTGGTCCCATCTCGTTCTCTTTGTATTTTTTTTTTTTGCCCTGATATAACAAGGTTTCATTATAAAGAAGTAATTTCTCTGGATAACGAGGTTAGACTGTATTTGTATATTAAACCCAAATAACTTTATCTGACATGACATGCATTACTAGTTGAGAAGTTAGAAGCAAGTAAACGTCTTGATCACGATAGACGCATGCAGTCTAAACCAAAGTGAGGCTCCGTGTGTGGCTTCTTGAATGGGTGCGTGTTCTTTGTGTGCACGTCCCTATATCTTCTTCTTCTTCTTCTTCGTTTGATTTGGTTGGCATTCAGTCATCATTGACTATTTTCGCCATAAAATTTCGTATTTATATCACTTTCTAAATATGCATACATACAAATAATTTGTTTTTATCTGTGCAATTTTTTAACATATATATTTTTTAATCAGTAACGAGAAAATTGGATAATAAGGATCCTAAACTAAAAGTTACAGATACCAGGTACCCTGCCAGTTCACTGTAAACTGCCAGGACTAAACGGTACCGTCCTGACAAGCCCGCTTAAACGTGTGAGCTAGTCTTTGTACAAGTCATATTTTGATAATTTATGAGAATCTTTTGATTTTTAAAATTCAACATTTTAAAAACAAAACGCCTTTCTAATGTCATGGCATGTTTAGGTGAGTTGGTTGTGTTTGTACACTACTGACTAGCATATTAAGATTTATGGCCTCAGATACCCCTTTAAAACCAGACAATATAGCAAGGTTTAACATAACCCAGGTCTAAGCCATTGTTATTTAGACCCGGGCTATTCAAAAGTTAAACCAAAGGTCTAAATGACAATGACTTCGACCAGGGTGAAGTTAAATCTCGCTATCGGAATACGGGTCAGAGAGTTTTCTGTATGCAGGTAATCCATCAAGTTGATTTTTCTGCTTGAAGAATGAACCTCAACTCCCACTCTGATTCAGTTTAGAAATATCCTGCCCTCTTAATTCTCTTTTTTTAAATTAAAGGGTACCCTTTATGGTGCTGTATATCAACTCTTTTTTAATGGTCTTTTTTAATATGATTCCATATTCACAAACAATTTTTCTCTTTTTATTTCATAGAGCTGAAAAAAATGTCATTTTTGTTAGGAACGCCCCTCGGAGAATAGTCCGCAGGAGTCCCATGGATTTGGATCCAATCTGTCAATCATTATGACGTCATATCCATACAATGACAAGCAGAATCCAGCATTTGCTCTATATGTATTTATTTGTACTTTTGTTTTTAATTTACAAATTCCTAAGAAGTTTTCAAGTAAAATTTGGGGAATTATGTATGAGGAAAGTGATAAAAAATATGAATCACCAAATGGCTGTATCAAATATGTTCTCATGAGAACAAAGCATGATAACATTATCCAGATGCTCTCTCTTGTTGAAAATAATTTGATTGACCTATTTGGTGATTAAGACATAAATAGAATCCTCAAGCATATTCTGGAAGGTTGCCATCCTCTCAAGCACGTATCCAGGGCCTCGTAACATAAAGGTTTGCGATTAATTGCTAATGTCTATGGCAAATCATGTACTAAAGTTTGCAATTGATTGCAAAATCAAATAGCGATTAATCGCAAACCTTTAATGTTACGGGACGCTGACAGCAGGTCGAGGTCATTGTCATTTAAACCATTGGTTACGCCTGGGTCTAAATAACAATTGCTTAATCCCTGGTAAAGTTACACATGTTATCGGATTCTCGGCCATAGGCGTGTTGTTCAAAAGGTTGCAATGGATTGCAAGTTGCAGTTTATCGGAACGTGCTAATATAAATCATTGTTTCATTCATATCTTGTTAAATGGGCATACTGTGCGCGAATGAAAATGTGCGTCATAATTTGCTGAGTTGCAGTTGATTTGCAGTTAAATTTAAACATTACCCCCTTAGAATGACAAACTGTCAGATTAACGTTATGAACGGATTGGCTGATCCCAACATCAACATGTACGACTTCACAAATAAAAGTAGAATGTTTTATTTTTTGTAAACAAGTTTTTATTGCATAGGTTCGATTACAAACATCTGTAATCAGAATCGAAAGGATTGATTTCATTGAGGTCATATCAAATGATGAAAATACAAGATATTTAGACAAATATTGTAATTTTGAGTTTACAGACTGTTAAAAACAAAGTACAGACAATATTTGGAAAAAGCGCTATATAAATTCAATTATTATTATTATCATCATTTACTGCATATATTAAAACATTCATATTGTGCATAAACACAATATGATGCATTCTTTTATGGTACAAAAATATTTTATTTACTGACAATTCATTAAAAAGTAAAGGATCTGTAAGCTTGCATTGAGAAGTATTATTCCAAGTCTGGTACCATAATTTTTTTGCAATTTTGACAATGTAAGGCGAACTACGAAAGTAATGTCCAGTGCGCTTTAACATGAGCAACAAAATCAAAACTTAACAGAACTGATATAAACAAATATCTACAAAATTTTCTAAATGTTTCATAAATAAAGATATCAACATTGAATCAACAGACGGCACTAACGATGAGTTGTATGAAAAACCACGGTTAATACTACACAAGCCTAGGCACCTGGCAAGCACATTTGTACAAAATACTTCAAAATAATACAAACTAAAAACATAATATTCAACATCAAAATCTAGTTGAGGGGTTGAAGCTTTTGTTCTAAATTCTAAAACAAATAAAACACTGTGCATATAGGAAATAACAAGAAGGAAATACAGCATTGTTTAAGGAAATCAGGATCTTTAAAATAGTACTTTATAATAAAAATATTTGTAGGTTGGTGTCATTAATGTGTATCTGCCATCATTCTATCTCAATGCATGTTAATTTGTCCTTTTTAATTTATTGGTCTGGGAAACAAGACTTATGAACTGAACACAATATAACACCTTTGGGACATGGAATCCTAGAAACAGCTTGAAAATGGAAGCACCTTTTTTTTAAAACAATGTCTATAAACAAATCCTCATGTAAAATCCACAATCAAATGTTGGGCATGATATATATATAGAAATTCAGTCCATTTAAAGTGCAGCAAAATATCCCAATTGGCACCATATTTGTTATTGATAATACATAAAACAACATCAAGAATATTGTACAGGTTTGAGAAACAGTAAATGCCCACACAACAATGCTATTGCTAAAAGATTTCAGAGTGAAAGATTAAAACAGATTCTTTTCCGAGTAGTTTGCTTTCCAAGTAGTGAAAGTATATAGCAATGTTAACTTACATCGCTTTTCAAAGTCATTGGAGTCGATATGATACATGTATTTGTTAGCTTGTTTGCCTGAGTATGGTTGCAGCATGTACCATGATCTACTCATAGTGCCAAATAAAGACACAAACTACAGAGCCCCAGAATCTGAAGGTATTCTGACTGATCTAAAACGATGACAGATTTAAGATCATGGTTGAAAACAGAAAAACAATTCTTATTTTCCAGTGGTACAGCATTCTAATGCATGGCAAGTCAGTGTGCGATACTGCAGCATGCACTTGACTGATATTTCACACAACAAATAATTGATTCTACACTTTTATTATCAGAAGAGCAAAGGTATACTATTTGCAAAAAGAAAGAGAAAGAAAAAGCTGGGAGTAAAAACATGAGCACAAATACCTGTATTTTCAATATAAATATAGCACCAGTTTAGCTTTTTGACTTCAGAATGTCTCCGTACAGCTAACATTCATGTTCAGATATCTACAAAGTTATAAACTCACAATCAAAAAGGGGAAGGGGTAAAAGCAAATTTACTTATCTATATACAAAGACATTTCTAAAAACGACATCATTTACTTTCTTTGTAATCTTACTATAACACTTATATTCTATATTCTTTCTCGCTATGCAATACGGAATTAGCACCAAATATTTGTTGAATTTGGCACTGTAGATTTATGCGTCAGTCTTTATGCCATGAGGTAATTGAAATACATGGAGTTTGAAGCATCTTCAACTTAAAATGTTCTATCTACATACTGTATGGCATAGCAGCCATAAAAGTACTTAACAATTAAATCTAAGATGCCTCAAATCTTACTAAAATAAATACATATAAATGACATCTCGTAATCTCAGCTCTTGAGTATGAGTTAACGTTTTAACTACTGCTTTATATCTAGGCCCATTTTAGCTGAACAAAAAAGGTTTAGTATAGTAAAGCATGTACAAGAAGAATAATGCCTACTGATTCTGTACAAAAAAATACTGCATAAACTACTTATTTGTTCAAGCGATGCACGATGACAAATGTCATGACAAAAAGTCACTCAGAAAGACAATGTTATAGATATGTGATAATCCCCATCCCTTGGCATAATGTACAGCAAAAACTAATTTTCAAGAGGTATGATTCTATAGATCTTGATGAACTTCAGCAGTCAAAATGAAATACCCCCATTTTATATCTTTAGATAGGCAGTCATTGTGATAAACACTCAAAAAATCATATCAATTTCGCTACTTAAGGTTTAGCCACACATAAACCAATAAATTCTTGGCCAAAATTTAATTCATTTTATGGCTCCTACATGTATGTGCATTATTATGCAACTGAGACATTTAGCTAATGCTTACATATTTCTAATTCAATTTGAAAGAGTTCAGTGTCAGCCAGGCATGTCTCCTTCAAATTTCTGCACAAAGGGACCATACAATGAATCTAATATATGCTGGACATATGTTGGCAATTGATGCAAATGTGTGACGAACATTTCATATCTGTTTTGGGTGCATATCATTATTGATTTTCACCCATTAGTTAGTAGAGTATGGTGCAATAGATATATGTTCAGTATTCAAAACAGACCTACTTTTTATACGGATCCCAAAAATGATTGGTGTTAAAAAGATATTTCATATCTCTCATCGCTATAAGAAGACAGGAATAATATTCTTACATTTCTTATATTTGAGAGTTTTGAAGATTTGAATTTATATCTATAACTTAAGAATGAAATCTTAAATATTTCTAGCTATACAAATATGTCAAACAGTTACATTTATGGAAGACAAAACTAAGGCCTCAATGGAAGATTGTCTACTGTCAATAATGAATTTACTCAAATATTATATTCCCTAATATTTGACAATTCCTCAATTGTCATAAAACATCTTATCACGACATAAATAATTATATACACTTTTTACTCTCAAGCAGTACTTGTACTGAGTCTTTAGTGTGAGTTTAACTCCATGAAATATACATTTACTTCACACTCGAATCTAACAGTTTCATCTTAAATTGGCTGATTCAGCAATCTCATATTTCCCATCTCCAAATTTATTTTTTAAACAAAAAAATATCAGGAAAAACAGGAAAACTGTTATAAAATGGTTATTACATTCATATTTCAGCAATAACATTGTTAGAATTAATTGTCATTAATTTTGTAAATATTCTTAATCTAGAAGAACATTTTAGTAATCTTTTCTGGAGTATTAGTTTATATAGGAACCATGAGATTCAAAGGCAGATGTGTTCATTAATCAACACATATAAAATCTCCATCATCATAAAATCTGTTAATGCAATTTTCCCTGCTTGAATACATTACTCATAAATTCACATACAGGAATTTAGTCTTTGCTCATCATGGTATTGGCATACAACAGTTAACTGATAATATAGATCTTTTAGAAATTTATCTGGAAAGAAAATGGTATCTATTTCCTTGCGTTGGGTTGAGCCGTCTGTACACATAGAACAGCGAAAGCATTATTACATGGAAACTCTTCCTGTCCTAATAATTTATGAGCTTGTAAAGAACTTGCTTGACCGCTCGCAAAATGATTTTGTGTTCTCCAGGCTTCACAGAAGCTCTCCGACATTCTTTGGCCGTTCGGATACGACCCATGCCAGATGTACTTATCAGGCCTGTAAGAAAGAAAGAAATGAAGAAACATAAAAGTTTGATCAATCATCGCAATGAAGGAGTAAATAATCTCTAAAATATTTCATCATTATAGCAGAGTGGAGAAGAGTAAAAACCTACAATCATTCGCGTTTACCTCAATTCAAAGGATATTTTAAATCTCTGATGTATACAGCAAGAAACAAAATTGATTTAGAATCAGAGTTGCCAAAAATGTGAAAATGAAATTTCCTGAAATGATCCGAAAACTTCATGAAATCAGGAAATTTCCTGAAAAGTGGCATCTTTGAATATTATTCATTATATGGTTATAAAGCTTGTAAAAATTAAACTCTTCATAGAGGAAAGCTAAAGTGGAAATTTAGTTTGTTAAAAATCCTTATTGACTCTGGGCCAGCTGACCCAAGATCCACAAGTGGGTCCCCAAGCCAAATGATGAATGGTTTAAAGACATCTGCAAAGATGTAGGAGCATATCATTAGCAGTTCAAGTAACTGGCTTATAGAGACAGGACCTTTACATGAAATAGTCATAGAGATACACAAAACAGAGCTTGGAAATGAATGTGCAATAAATTATAGCAATTTCAATAATTTTCATTGTTCTTTTTAGTACAGTAAGGTTTCTTTGCTCTTAGTTCTGTATGATGGTTTGAAAATAAACCCTACAACGAAATATTACAGCCATCTGAAATACGTTTCTTTTATGTCTTTTGTATGACTTACCATCATTACTACTAACCAGATGAAATGCATATTAATGTATAAGCTAATATTTAACGTAAAGATATTTTCACGACTTCGGACTGATTTGACACATTGGCATTTTGTTATTTCCATATTTTTTACAGTGTTTGTACATGTATGAATGCGCATCATACAGAGTGAAAATTTTCATGAGGCAAAAACCTAGAAATTAGTGAAAATAAAACCGACGCAAAATTTTCGGCTTATACAGTACTTACCAAGCGTCATCTGTCATAACATCTTTGCCATCAAAGGAGTATATGTGGAAGCTGTTATGGAAAGGAGCTTCATTCTCCCGACTGAAGATGTCATCCCAAGATTGGAACAAAACCTCTTGCTGTTAGGGA
>BQKZ01001136.1:0-33982 GCA_036244855.1 Temnopleurus reevesii | reverse complement strand
ACGCAAAATTTTCAGCTTATACAGTACTTACCAAGCGTCATCTGTCATAACATCTTTGCCATCAAAGGAGTATATGTGGAAGCTGTTATGGAAAGGAGCTTCATTCTCCCGACTGAAGATGTCATCCCAAGATTGGAACAAAACCTCTTGCTGTTAGGGACAAAAAAAGAATTAAAAAGAATTCATTATAGGGAATGATTTTGAATTTGCAGAGCAGTCTACCCAAAAAAATAATTTTTTAACAGGAGCAGAAGAAAAAAAAGTTTTAAGAAAATTGGATAAGTGATAAAATAAAGTTATCAATTTTCAAAGATTAAAAAATTGGACAAATTAGTGAAATCTTTTAGAAATGTTACCAATTTGATGACGTCATGGGTGCACTTCTATTCATATTCATGGTGCAAAATTCATCATTTCTACCGTAAAATACAAAGTTTGTATTAATGTAAACACGCAAATAGGGGATCCACATATCTATCATGAAGATATCCTATAGTTAACGTTTGGGAGGAATCATATTTTAGGGAAAAAAGTATTATTGTATAATACTGATATGAAGATAATAGAGGGTCAGTTGTGCACCTATAACGACATCAGTTGCCAATTTGTCTAGATATTTAAACATGCATATCTTTCCTATTTTTTGTCCGATTTTTCTCATGCAACAATCACAAGCTGGTTCCATTTTGAATAGCATTACAAAGAAGCATTGAATTGGCTTTCAATTTTATATCATGGAAACAGTTCATACTGTGTTGTGTGTGTGTGTGTGTGTGCATGTGAGTGTGTCCTCACATACATCATGAAATGAGAAACAGCTCATAATTACATGATGGTAATTTCATAAATTCTGTAGTACGACCCCTACATACAGAAGATTCCTCAAATAATTTGTCCTCATTTATACCCGATTTAAACGAGGTGTAATGCTTGTAACATGTTACTGGTTAATAAAGTAAAATAGGAGAAAAGTGGGATTGGATATTCATTGAGGTGGAATAATTCATGGAACTGCACATATTCAGAACTAGTTGATCTAACAAATTAAATATAATCAATATAAATCAATGTTTACATAAATACTAAAGATCCATTGACTTATGGGTGCTGCTAGAAAATAAAATTAATTATGATTAATTGTAAATCAACTGCAAATTAGTTGCACATTGAAAAGTGTATTTTCATTTTTGCATGGCATGTGCTTCTCAATCAATTATTACTTCCAATTTATTGCAACATTCTAGCAAAATCCATTAGGATTGCTGTGGAAAGACAAATGTACAAAAGGCTTTTTCTAAAAACTAATCATTTCATCTCCACATATGGACATGGTACTTTTACTATAAAATAAAGCAAAAGGGATGAAAGCAAAAAACACAACTCTGGATTGGCAATTCAGCTCTTACCCTTCCATTAGCGATAGGCAATCCTTGGTCCTGTCGCCTGACTATCGTCTTGATATCTTGTAGAGGTGACGAGAGGAATGCTCGGTATGTTCCTTTCAGTCCTGCTGCCCTCGCTTGTTGCCAGCACTTGAAGTCCGCTCCGCTGATCCCTCCTATCGTTTAGCCCATTTCAGGATTGTTCAGGGCATACATGTAGAGCTGGAGAGAGATATCAGATAATCAAGTTTTGAAAGCTGATTCAAGACATAATATATGTCAGTCTATACATACAATAACTTCTGGACAATCAAGCATAATTCAACAAACCAACAAACCAACAAACCATCAAACCAACAAACAAACCAACTCAATGATTCGCATTCACTTACAATAAAAATGAGGTATTTACTTGAATAGATAATTATATCTTATTGTTGTTAAACACGTTCATCACTTTAACAGCATTTTTTTCTTTTTCGTCAATAAATACATGGATGCAGATAAAACAGATTCTTAAAAATAACAGGTCATTATAATTTCACATTCAAGAAGTGCATGACATACATCATAACAAGTGACCTAAAGTTGCCAAGTTGCATGAAAAATGACAGTTTATCACTTAAGATATGAATAACTGTCTTATCTATCGTCCAATTTACTTCAATTTTTTTTTATCTGTTCGTCTGATTTTTCTGCTTTTAATCAATGCAAGATTTTTCTGGAACAGACCAAGTCTTAAATAGGAAATAAATACATTTTTAAAAACTTTGTCATCCCCCCATTCAAAATTCTGGAGCCGCCCCCAATTACCATAGGTTGATCTGATACTGGTAGCTCCGGTCCCGGAAGTATAATCTCTTCTGTGGGTTTAGGATCAGGCTTCTGGAGGAGGTTTCGTTGGTATGACAACCATTGCAAACTACGGGAAACACAATTATCAACCCCCCCCCCCCTTATTGAAAAACCCTGGATCTGCCCCCACTTACCATAGGTTGATCTGATACTGGTAGCTCCGGTCCCGGTAGTATAATCTCTTCTGTGGGTTTAGGATCAGGCTTCTGGAGGAGGTTCCGTTGGTACGACCACAGGTGCAAGCTAAAGGGAACGCAAGTATCAACCCCCCCCCCATTATTGAAACACCCTCTGCCCCCACTTACCATAGGTTGGTCTGATACTGGTAGCTCCGGTCCCGGTAGTATAATTTCTTCTGTGGGTTTAGGATCAGGCTTCTGAGGAGGTTCCGTTGGTACGACCACAGGTGCAAGCTAAAGGGAAAGCAAGTATTAATTTCAACTCACTGCCAAATCAACTCAGTGCCATAAGTGCTAATGTCAAACAAGCACGACCAATTCCATGACCTTTCTAAATGAATCTTTAGCTTACATGAAGAAACTAAGAATTCAATGTCTCTATATGAAGTAAAATGTTTCAGACTTTGAGATCCACATGCTAATATTCCAACAAAAAATCCAAACAGGTATCATGCAATATCGACCAATATATAGAGCCCATGACACCTATATGATTACTGATGAATGTTGAATGATGACACAATTAATTATTCTAAAAAATGGTTTGCAATACATCAAAGCCCCCCCAAAAAACTTGAAAAAATTGAAATCTAATTGAACAGTCACTAAAACATTTGAATATATTTCATAACTACACTTCAGCTAAAAAAAGAGAAAAATGCACAAAATATTAAGTCTTATTTCAAAAGTATATGTTTCACCTTTCCTACATAACTCAAAGCATTGGCCTCTGCGCGGGATCAGAATATTTGTTAGATGGTCTACTAATTTGTTAAACTAAAAATTTTGAGGGTAAAAATGAGCAGTTATAATGCAATACCAGGAATTTGAATTGGGAAGGCTCCATAAACTGAAAATATATGGGTAAAATTAGCGTAAAGGGTATATAGAAAGATCCAATACCATTAAATTTCAATCAGAGATTTGTGGAATGGGTTGGTTGCAAAAAAATAATAAAAACAGGTTTGTTTCAAGAAAAGTCTGTAAACAGAAAATGTGAAGATGAACATTCAGTGCAAGTGATCATGTTGACAAAAATCTTGTTAAACTAACTCTGATAACATTTTAAAATGAAATAATGTATTGAAAAAGAAAAGATATGGTAACAAAGATACCTCAAAGACATTTTAAGATATATAATAATATGAGTGCAAATGAGAAAATAGAAAATGAAAGACAAGAAGAAAAGAAAATGAAGGAGAATAAGAAAATTACAAACTGCAGAAAATAGATATAGATAAGGCATGGAGCGGTGGAGGGGCGAAAATTACTAGGCAACTACAGAAAGAAAAAGGACAAACATCGAGAAAGATAAATATAGTATGAACAAACTAGATAAATAGTTACTACATATGAGAGGCTGACTAACAGATTGAGATGACAATGAAATAACTGAACAAATAGGGAACAAATACAAGAAAAGAGATTGATAATTCAAGGAAAGAAATGGGAAATAGATAAGGAAAGAAATGGGAAATAGATAAGGAAATAAATAGATAACAGTTACAGAAGGGATATTAGATAATTAAAGGGAGAGAAAAGGAAGATGAAAAAGAAGAACATATAGAAGAAGAAGAAGTAGAAGAAGAAGAAGAAGAAGAAGAAGAGGGTAAAGAACTACTGGTATATAGAAGAGCCAATAGACAGTGTGCTAAGAGGGGAGAGGAGAATAAATAGGGAATATAGGGAGAGACAGATGGAGATAAATACAGAACACATATAGGAATGAAAAGACAAAAAGAAGGGACGAAAAATGGGCATACATAAGAACAAAAATGGTAGATGATAAATATGGACAAAGATAGAGATACACAGATAAGAGAGAGAGGGGGAGCGTATAAAAGTACCAAAAAGGAAAGAAAGGAAAATGTGGAGAGATATAAACATAGACAGATAATGAAATAAACCAAAAGAGAGGGAGAGAAAGAAAGATAGAGAGAAAGAGATAGAGCCAAAGAGATTGATAGATTAGCAGAGAGATAGAGAGAAGGAAGGAAAGATTGTGCTGATGAAAAACCATAAGTCTTACAGTGGTGGTTAATGTAGTAGTAGTAGTAGTACTCCATGGTATGGGTGGTTGAGGGCGTGTTTGAGGGCGTGGCGGTTCAGAGGTTGGTGGTAGGGTAAAGGTAGCGCCCAGCTGTAGGAAGGAACAAATTCAAATGCCAATCTCTATATTGCCAATATATATTGACAAAATATATATATCTATATTGTCAAGTAAATCAATTCACCAATTAACTGATTAATGTTTACCAAAGTAAGTACAACCCAAACATAGATTAGTTATTTAATCCACACCCATCACAAACAAACAAATTCTATGTTGAATTCAACTTCAATTTCATTGGTACATTTTCTATGATATACATCTCTTTGTGACATCCCATAACGAATAACAAAAATTATTTGATTTTCAACTATCTGTCAAAATATCAACGCATATCATATTATTTCCTCCAATTCGTTTTTGATAGGAAATTTAGCAAATAATTAAAAGTGAAATATCAAGTTGATTCCCTACTTTCATCAAATTTACATTAAATGATAATATTAACAGAATATGATGTATCGAAAAAAAATGTCGCAACAGTGTTCCAAAAGCTTATATCAATTTGTGACACATATATTCAAAGATTTATTTTGAATGGGTTCATATGAAATTTGAACATTTAATATTTTTAACTGGTACTAACTTGGCTTGGCAAGAGAATGAATTAAAAGAGAAGAATAATCTATTTTTTTGCATTTGCACAAACTATTCAATTATACTAGTAGTTAGGAAATCAGGGGATAGCTTTCAATCAGAAACAGCACATTTCTGGCAGTCTAAAGGATTTGAAGTTTCAAATTTCGCCTACACAGCCATCAAATGTTGAAAATGAGAAAATCATAGTATAAAGACAATAACACACAGTAATGAAGACCAACAGAGATTACAATGAAATATTTAACACCAAAAGATCAGATTTAGGGGGTGTTGCTCAAAAGATGCAATTGATCGGAAAGTGCCAATCAAAATCATTGTTTCATGCGCGTCTTGTTAAATGTGCATACCATGCGCGAATGAAAATGCGCGTTTTAATCTTCAGTTGCAGTTGCAGTTGATTTTGAGCAACATCCCCATAGTCAAATAATGCATGCAAATTGATGATATATTCTGACAAAAATGAGAAATGATTCAACAAGATGAAGAACTAAATCACTGGTGGACAGAGAATTTACAATCGTGCCACATTTCACTTGGCTCAAATACTTATTTCCAAAATATTGTACATTGTAAAACATCAACAACATGTTTTGAACAAAAATATTTTTAATAAAGTTATTTGGACCTGTAAAAAATTCAAAACAAACAATAATATATGTTTTATATATTCCCACATGATAGCAATGATATCATTAATCAATTGTCTAATTCATCCTGATTTGGCGCTTGATGCGCTTGATTTTCAAGTAACTGTTCTATCAGTGGGCCTTGCAGTAACAGAGTTATCATTATATCCCAAGTTTATTTGGATTTAGGCATCCAAGCATACAAAGTATGCACATTTTCTACTCCCAGTGGAGTATTCCAGCATGGTGCTTCATGGCCGATTTTGTAGTTTTATGAACCTGCATGCAAATACAGGGCCATTACATAAAACTATATAGTATACCACATGCCTGTCCCCAATTTATCAGGAATCTAGGCACACGTCAGGTAAATTTCTCAAAATTGTTCAAAAAATATTATTATTTAAAGGGCATTTTATTTCTTTCTGTAAAGTACCCCTAATGGCAGACTATAATTTTGCAGACTTGACAGGGGATTCAATTTGACAGCACACCTTCCAACAGCCTGCGATAGATGGTAAATATCTGAAACCATATCCTTACATAAAATGAAATCTCACAGAATATGAAACAAACATGTGTGCATTGATGATTGCACAAGTATAGGGGCCAGGGTATCACTGTATTTTTCACTATGTCTTAGTTTCTTTGCACATGTGGAACAGTCCCATTTGTATGCCAGCTGGCAAAAATGCTGATGAATTTTAAACATCCTATGATTCAGATAAGAAAATGAATCCAATGTCTCCCGATCTATGTCTTGGTCAATCTTACCAATACTTGTTGCATTCCACTGCTCGTCCTGATGTAAAGTTCTTGCTCTCGGGTGATGAAAGCCAGAGTTCCGACTTCCAGTGGTCTCATGCCATCTAACATCTCTTCGATTGTAGCAAACTTTGCCATCTGAAAGACAATTATTAAATGTAGATAATGTAAAATTCTTGCTCTCGTGTAATGAAAGCCAGAGTTCCGACCTCCAGTGGTCTCATGCCATCTAACATCTCTTCGATTGCAGCAAACTTTGCCATCTGAAAGACAAATATTAAATGTAGATAATCAAAAGGGAGAACTATATCTCTTCAACCAGACTTACAATGGACACTGAGCTTATTTCATGTCTTGTCCAGGATTATGCTTCATAAAGCTTCTCACAACTCTACTCACGACTAGTGACCCTTTCCTCTTTAATGATAACATCTGTCAATGAATTGGCATCAATTAAAGGGTCATCGGTTTTGCCTATGCTTGTGCATTTGCTTTCCCAAGAACGTTACGAAACCGTGGATGCTTCATCAGGTCATCCTTATTGTTCGTTTAGATGCTACCTCTGGGAATATTATGCGTTTGACTGCACAATATTGTTGCTTGATTACGGTTCAAATTGATAAAACATATTGATCAGAAGTTATCGAGATATTTACAATTCCATTTTTGAATATGAAAATAAGGAATCCAGAAAAATGACAAAAGACAATATCATTCTTGTTTAATGGAATAATGTTGAAAATGTTTATGCTAAAAAACTGAGGAGTTAAGTAATCAATCATTACCTACCATATCATGAACAAGATCTGATTCCTCTCACAGAGCTGTTAACGTGAAAATCCCATTTCCAGGATATTTTACCATTAATTCTGGGAAATATTTCTCTTTAACACACAATTCAATGGAGGAAATCATTGTGTGAATCAGGAACATTGCGGAAAATCTGATCTCACATAGCCTCACCTGAGAACCACTACCACCTCCAGTGGAAAGCCCAGTCCCTGGTAGACCCGGTGGTCCTGGATCCCCTCTTGGTCCAGGCTCTCCCCTCCCAGGTGGTCCTGGTGGTCCCTGTGGACCTGTCCGTCCATCGAATCCTGGAGATCCCATCATGCCATCACGTCCAGGCCTGCCAGGCTCACCCTTTTGCCCCTAGAAAGAGAGAGGACACAGGTACATGTGTTAAGAATTCATATTGTGAATTTAACCCTTTCATGGCCATGTTGCATGAAACTTTTTGTCGTTTAAAAACTTGGGGAAAAATAATTTCTACCATAGAATTTCTTACAGGTCAAAGCTTTAGATAAATTTTGCCATTTATTTATTGCAGACAGTTTTATGTAACTGGACCCTGGAAAGTCAAACACATAATTGATTCAATAATTTTTTATATAGGCCTGTGATATATACGAGTAAACAAAATTTTAAAAATCTATATAAAATCTGACATTTGTGTTTGTAAAACCATTTGTTGTTTAATGCAGGCATATTCAAAATTTAGATAATCACTATAATTGTATATTTGTTTTAATGTGATCACACTGTATTAAAAAAAAAATCACTATTTTCTAACAAAATTTCCTAATTCAAACTTTTGAACATATTTTTCTGTATACTCAATTTTGTAACACTGCATTTAATCATACTTTGTTCGGGAACGGAATAGTAAATTCTTGATTTTCCAATTAATCAAATCTAAAACAACTCCTGTCATAAATGGGTTAAATCAACAATGACATTTACCTCATAATACATTTAAATCACACTTTTCCAGGTCAATGAAAGACAAAAATCAAACATTACTTTTAAAAATGTAAATACGTGAGGTGTTGTCCACTAATTCCTTCCCATTATATCATATAATCATAATATATTCATTGTCAAATCCCACTGCTGCCACCCCTTTTTTGCTGCCTCAATCATTAAAACTCATGGGTCGACTTCTGACCTCTCTAATATAATAGAAATGTAATAATGGCAGGAGCACTTACCCTAGCCCCATTGTAGTTGGCTGGATCATTGATGGCATCTCCAGGTGGCCCAGGGGGTCCTGGAGGTCCAGCGGGACCCTGTGGCCCATCTCGTCCATCTCGACCGGGCTGTCCTTCATATCCGTACCCTGGTTCACCGGGCTCGCCCTTGATACTCTCCCCTGGTGCACCCTGGGAGGAGAGAAAGAAGAAAAAAGAAAAAAAAGGAAATAATAAATGTGTTAAATCATTCAGGAATATTGCATAAAAGATTAGGGACAAGGTCCAGTAGGAATCTGTGTCCCATTACATCTCTCTCAATCATAGCCTATTTCACCTGACTCACCTCATATTCGCTGCCGGTGAATCCTAGTGAGACAGGAAACATCAGAGAGAGAGAGAGAGAGAGAGAGCGCAAAAGAGAGAAGGGAAGAAGGAGAATCCTGGTGCAGAAATATTGTGTACAGGATAAGAGATAATGGTTGGAGGGACCCTGTGGCCCATCACATCCATCTTGATCATATCCAAGGCCTGGTTTACCTGGCTCGCCTACTTGCTCCTGGTTAGTTCTTCAATGTAAGTTGCATCTCTGCAAGAATGGCCTTGTTCGCCATGTAGTCCTATAAATCATCATCATCCCCTAACTCCTCCTAATCATCATCACCATCATCACCATTATCACCATCATCACCATCATTATCATCATCCTCATCCTCATCATCATCATCATCATCATTATCATCTTCTTCATCACCATCATGAACCTCATCATCACCATCATTATCGTTATCATCATCATCATTAATATCCTCATCATCATCATCATTCTCATCATCATCATCATCATCATCATCATGAATATCATGACTTACATCTCTGCCTGGTGGACCTGTTTCACCTGGTGGTCCAATGAACACCTCATCATTTACAAAGAAATCTCCTGGATCACCCTACAGAAGGAAAGACATAGAAAATGAAAAAAAATGAACATTGCTATGATGATAATCTTAAGTTTGAAAAATGAACAAGAGTTTTTACTACTAGAAATACATTTTGTAAGAGATGATATTTGTCAAAAGTTTTTTAAATGAAACTTGTACATAAAATTAAGGTTACTTATTCCATGAGTATCGATGGTGGGGTACATGACAAGGAAGAACATTTCAGGGCCTCATAATGATAATGTTTTCACTTTATTAATGTTGACATTTTCAGGTAAAATACTGTTTTTTCATTGATAGAGAAAATTTGATAAGTTACCTTTTCTCCTTTTGCACCAGCTGTTCCAGATACCCCAGGTACACCCTGCGCTCCCTGCAATACAAAGGATATGAGCAAACAATTATGCATATGACATTGGGCCACAAATTCAACCTGTCACATAATCAGAAAATAATATCGAGTGAAATGATGTGAGGTGTAATTGAAAAGAATACCCATGAGAGCTGCTAAGTTATGCCAATATCTTCAATGACACAAGAAAAGTTCTCAAATTATAAGAAAGATTAATGAAAAAAGGGTTTTGCCTTTAATATGAAATATAAAACATACAAGATATAAAGACAAATAAGATGAAATACTGTGGAAGTACAAATTTTGGAATTTTATAACCAAACAACTTAATATTTTTAGATATTGAATTTCAATTGTAACCCTGAATACGAAACACTATTAATGAAAATAATATCAAGTAAAGTATATGCTATCTGATAAAGAGTCGATGCAATATAATTCAGATCTTTTTGGATATCTCCAGTATTAACCTGCTATTGATAATATGAATTTGGTATAATAGATATTTCCAAGAGAATCCAGCACAAATTATCTCATATTTTGTTTTCACAGATTAATATAAACACGATATAAACTATTTTCGGAAAATTAAATCAAACGCAAATTCAATGGTCCTTTGTAATGCTATTCAAACCGTAACCTTGCAATTATTGCATCTGCACAGTTGAATGCACCGCGTACGGTTCTATTGTCTGTGGCCCATTTAACTTTTTGGAAATAGTTTATATCGTGTTTATATATAAAGATTTCAATCTTACCGGTCTTCCTTCCAGCCCATCATCACCAGGATCACCAGGATATCCCTGCAATCCTCTTAGACCTTGTACTCCAGGCAATCCTAGAAAATAAACAAAATGGTCATAACTGTCCATTTTGGATCTTTTCTTCTTCATATTGGCAATATTAAAGGTCCACTTTTATGACAATATATGCTGACTTGTGGTGATCTATGCTACCCTTGCCATCACCTTTGTGAGTGAGAGAGCTCCCAAATGTTTCCCCTTATATTTTATAATAATTTTTCTTTATATTTTAGAGAGACATTTTGGGAACGCCCCTAAAAATTATCTTCATATACAAAGTACTGTATATGAGGTCATATTCAGTACTCTGCATATGAAGAGAACTTTTATGGGTGTTCCCAAATTGGCTCACTAAAATATTAAGAAAAATTATTATAAAATATATGGGACACATTTGGGAGCTCTCTCACTCACAAGGTTGATGGTAAGGGTAGCATAGATCACCACAAGTCAACATGCATTGTCATAAAAGTGGACCTTTAAGGTATTTTCTCACTATCTATCAACATTTCAATGAAATACATAATAATCATGGGCAGCACTTCATTTGGAAGACATTGGTGACTATGGTCCTCCACCTCTGCCTATTGTGTATTTCTATCAATGTAACTTGTTTTTGTTTTGAAATGATATTCTATTGGTCACATCATTCAGCAAGTCGGAAATCTCTGCTACAACACAAATGTTAGAACAAAAGATATCCCATTGCTCCACACATCCCAAATGCTATGCTGTCAATGCAACAAGATTGTTCATGAATCTGTAATATAGATTCCTTACAGATGTTGTACTAGGTATATTTCCTGATAACAAAAGGTGTTTAATTCTTCGTTTTTTTTTTTATATATATGAACAAAAAAATATAAATATCTATCTAAATTTAAGAAAGTGTTGTATATCCATTGGGTTGCCAATTGTAATCATTTTACTTTTTATAATGCTTCTGGCAACATCTGTGGTAGGCAGTCGGAAAACAATTCTTGCACCATTACACACAAAGTGTTTTGTATATGCAACCCTCCTATCAACAGAAATGAATAAAGATAAAGGAAGGAGATAAGACTTACCAGGAGAACCAGGGGATCCGAGTTGACCTGGGCTACCAGGGATTCCACGGTCTCCCTTTTCTCCTTTCTGTGCTGGTATTGATGGAGGGAATAATGAGGAATCGCACGCACAGCTACCCTGTAGGCATAAAGAAATCATCCACATTATCAGATTATAAATATGGAATATCTTAAGAGTTTAGGATGCTATAGTCTCGGAAGAGTTTGTGTCTCCCTCCAACATCTTCCTTTTCTCCTTTCTGTGCTGGCGCTGATGGAGTGAATAATGAGTCACACGCACAGCTACCCTGTAGGGAGATACAAATGATCCAAGATTTCAGATAATAAATATGAGATATGTAATGCTCTAAGATGCCGTAATCTTGGAAGAGTTTGTGTCTCCATTAGGAGCTAAAGGTGACGCCAGATGATACAGCTTCCTTTTTCTCCTTTTATTGCTGGTGCTGATGGAGGGAATAACGAGGAGTCACACGCACAGCTACCCTGTAGGTACAAACAAATCATACACAATATAAAATTATACATATGACTTATCTTTATATTCTAAGATGCTTGGAAAAACTGCATTATGGTAATACTTTAATTACTGCTTAGGAAGTGGTCTGAAGCACCATCTATCCAAAAACTGACGGTTCAAGGGCTTTCTGGTCCATTGGGTTCTTGTAGACCGGGTCTCCCAAAACGACTGATTGATCCACTCTATACTTAATTTTTGTGAGCCACCCTAAATTGACTAGTCCACTTAGTTGACCTGGTACTGTGGTCCAGTCAGTCCCTGAGGGCCTGGTTCTGCTTGACAACCCAAAGAAGAATTTTGTATATAACGCAACACCTAACAATTTTAAACTATCATGTACAAACAGCCGGGCCCAGTTGACTAGTAGGTCCCTGTGGACCATGTTCTCTATGACAACACAGAGTAATGAGAAGACGGCTCCACGGTACAAAGAGTTACAAAGGACCTACCCAATCTCGACATTTCGATGAGCATGTTCTCATCATCTTCAGGAGAAAGAAAGATTTGGAAGAAAGATAACTCGTTGTACTGTGAAGCCTTCTTCTCATCATTCATCCACGAGTGAAACTTTCAAGCAACACAGAGTAGGATTTCTATCACACAACATTCCATATTTTTTGAGCCACCCTGTACTTACAGCAACGCCTGGTTGACCTGGTACACCTTCTCTTCCTTCAGGGCCTTGTGGACCAGTCGGTCCTTCTGGGCCTGGATCTCCAGGACGACCCTANCCTGGTTGACCTGGTACACCTTCTCTTCCTTCAGGGCCTTGTGGACCAGTCGGTCCTTCTGGGCCTGGATCTCCAGGACGACCCTACAAATGGAACCAATAGAAACACTTGTTATAATACAAAGACAAACATAAATCAGGGCAGTATTTAACCAAGATAAGAAAGACTTTAAGAAAGACTGGCATCAGTTCTTGTTCTAAATATACGTAATATTATCAATCATTACTCATAAGAACAGTTACCAGTCAGTCTTAAAGGCGTTCTTAAAGTCTTTTAATCGGAAAGTATCCATTAAGAAAATAAGACTGATAGAAGGCAAAGAAAAGTCAATGTATCTTTTCAGGTAATATTTCAAATGCATATCAATGATTTTAATGTAAAATTTTAAAGTATTATTGAAATTTTCTTTTACTTCCAGTTGTTTTCAAATGGCCGGCCGGTAGACGACAACCAAACAGCTTTCATTTAACAATGGTAAAAAATAGGAAAGAATAATGCAGAACAGATATATTTCTGAAAATTCAACTTTCGAAGAAGTCAACATTCGCAAACTGCTCCCAATGTTTGTGTCTCCATATGTTTAATACCAGAATATGACCACGTTAACTCTATGTAATATTAGATTTACAATCTGTCAAAGCTTGATACATTTAAAAGGACATTAGCTTATTTTAGCATAAATTATATATCATAAAATTCTCAAGTTATGAAGTATTCATGTATAAAGATTTGTACAAAGTTTGATGTATTAGGATTTTTTTTAAAACTATATTCCAGTGCATGAAGTCCTTGTTAGAGAGTATCCTAATATCAGTTGAGGAGACGGAATCCAGAATGGGTTTACAATTACGTATGGTTTGTTCAAGGAGATTGGAATCAAATATTGTATTAGAAACGTCAACCATGGTTTAAACTCTAAACACTAGTAGTTTTGTGTATCTCTGACTGCAGCTACAAATGATAACCTGCAAACTATTTACATCAAAACGTTTAATTAATCTCATCATCATTTAAATAATTAACCAATTAGATCCATAACTGCATTGAAGTGTGCATTGTCATAACTCCTCAAAAGCTATATTTCTGAAATGTCTCACTCATGCTTATCAAGAAAACCCAATGCAACATTCAACCCCACACAAATGCAAGTCAACTTTATCATTAGCAAAACTGTATTCATTCATAACAGAGCAAGATGTACTTTAGAAAAAGTATGTAAAACATTATTACAATAGTCCTTTGTCATGCTATCGTAATTGGAATTTCAATTTAAGCGGGTAATAATTTCAAAACATGTTATGACGGCTTATTCAACAAATTCTTTTTCTGTAACTGTTTCATAAATTACGCAAATTTCAATGTTGTTAATTTGAAGAAGTTAAATACAAAGATTTGTATCTTTCACTTCATGTTTGAACCTTGATACTTACAGGCCTTCCTGGGATGCCAAACTGTCCTTTGAGTCCTTTCTTTCCTCTCTTTCCTTGGTCTCCCCTATCACCCTTCAACATCATCAGCTCCTCTTCAGTAGGTATATACATATCACCCTGCAAACAAGGGCATGGGAGGGTAAATGCCCGCTCTGAATTTGTGTCCATTATGATTTGGATATCATAGAAGAATGGAGGCCCAACCAAACAGGAGGTATGACTTTCACACACAAGGGATTCCTCCAGAAGTTTGGACATGAAATAAAGTTGCTTCGTGTTGTAGGGGGGGATTTTTGTGCAAATAATCGTACTGATATGCAGAAGCACTGAAACTTTTTCCCACGAAATGTATGCTTCAGATGGCAAGTCATTGTTTTTGCTAAAAAGCCTGCCACATCTAAGCTTTTTCGACAGAAGAATTCCAGTGCTAATGGTTTTTGTCATAGTGTGCTCAGCTGGATAAATAGTTCTGAGATGGTTTTTGCTGTACTGTAAATGTATCTTGGGGGCTCTTAACAGATTTTAAAAAGGTAGTTTCAAAAGAGAAGTTCTAAAATCGAAAAAACTAAAACACAAAGTTCTTACAAACAGGGCATGCAAAAATCACCCACTACTTTTAACACAATTATGTAACATAATTCAGGTCGTAGAGGTTACCTCATAATATAAAAAAAAACATAGATCTTTGAAAAATCCATCCTATGCTCAATCCAAACATATTTCCATGCATCTTTCGGACCTATTTAAGGTTACTCTACATCCCAACATAGATGCATCCCCTAATTGACTTCGATTAAAATGGGGTAATATCTAAAACTTGTATCAACCTCAAAAAACCCTAAACAAACAAAAACAGAAATGGACCCAAGTTCAAACACACAAGCAATATTATTAGTGAAATTTTTCACACAAAGAATCGTTCAAAGTTGCAAAATAAGGATCATTTTGTTGAATTAGGTTCATAGATTTGATCAAAACACAAACTGTAGATGAGATGCAAATAAGGATTACCTGGTCTCCCTTAGCCCCTGATGGTCCTGATGGTCCGGTGCTGCCTGCCTCTCCTTTTTCACCTTTTGTTCCCTTTGATATAAAAATACAAATAAAATTGAGTGAAATATGTTTGAGTTGCAACCCGTCTAGTGACAACCTATCTTTGAAACTACTTTTTATGCTTCTTTTGGGTAGCCTCTACAAATAACATTGCTGATACATCCAAAGGAAAAGAAGTTCGGATAAACTGCAATTTAGGAGATATCTTACATATTGGCTGTATATGCCCAAAGACTATAAAGCATTGCTAGAGTAGTATGAGGTATATCTAGTGGAAACTGATGAAAACAAGTTGCTTGCTTGCAAGTGTAACTTTGTTTTAATCAATATGTGATGACTTATTTTCATCAACCATCTTTCATTACAAACCCAAAATGACGACCCAATTCTCTCTTTAGTAGATAGGTAAATGTAATGTAACATTTGTCAACTGTTGCTCCTTCACAAAATGTATTATGGAATTTAAACAATAATTGCAATCTAGTTCAGTATACATAATATCGTACAGGCCATTTACGATCAAGTTATGATAACAAACTTACATTTTCTCCATTTTGCCCATCCATGCCACGTGGTCCCCTAGGTCCAGCAAAGCCTTTAGCTCCCTTCGCACCATCCATACCTGGTACTCCATCAAAACCTATCTCACCCTGGAAAAATGGAGAAACAAAATTGGAAAATTCAGATGGATATATTTTGTTTTCGTACCCTAAGGGTACAAATATGTTGAATAATAGCAAAAAGATTTTCTAAACATCTTACATCAATCAGAGTGGAAAACTAAATAAAGAATTTCCAAGAAAATGTCATGCTGTCGCAAAAATATCCAATGACTTAATACGTAAAATGCACTTTGCTATAAAAACTAATGGTCAAAATGTTACATTATTCAAGAAAAGTTGAAAACTGACCAGAACCCATTACATCTCATCTAACAATATTTCAATACTATTTGTTCCCTTCTATCATTCTTAAGATTAAAAGGAATGGTTCATCGTAATTACTTGCCCATGTGAGGAAGGATCACATGACAAAAAGAGAGGAAATGGATTAAAAAAGAGAATTATTATATTGTTCCTAAAAAATTAATATGCAATTCAACTAAGTCAAACAAAATTTTAACCATTTGTTAATTTGAGTCTTATTTCATTTATATTTCATACACAATTTATACAAATCTGAATATTCTGGAGAACTACAGAAAAACATTTGTCAACAATTAATGAGCAATGAATCCTCTTCCAGGAATGATATAATTTGTTAGCGTAGAAATTGTATTCTTTTTTTTTTTACCTTTTCTCCCTTCGTAGATACTATTTCCTGTGGTGCTTTTGTGAACATCCCTTCCATATCTCCAGATGGCATACCAGCATAATACTACAAAATATACAACAATTATATAATATTGGATGGCAATGAATGGAATACCAGGGAATATTGCATGAGTTAGGGCAATATTGCACGAATCGAAGATTAGTTACATTAGCCTTTGTACCAGAAGGCTGATTACTACTTTGCGCATGCGTGAAATTGAAGCCGTGCTACATTAGGCCATGTATATAAAACTCTCGTATAGATAATAATAGTGTTTAACTAGCAATTTGCTAAAGAAATTAATTTCTCAATACAACTATACATAACTAAACTAAATGATTACATTTGAACATTTGAGTAGGAGATTAAAAAATGAAGAAATCTACATTCATACACTTATGCAACAAATAATTGTGTTTTTTTTTTTATAATCTGTATCATCCACTTTATTTAAACAATAGATAGGGATAAACTAAACTGCAATAATTTTGGCAAGTAAAACTACATGAATGTTTGCATAGCTTGAAGGCTTCATCAAATCATTATACTTCTAACAAAGTACCTCACTTTTCGGAAATCTATATCATTTATTAATGTTCTATATTACACCTTTTTAATACATAAATCAGCTTTTTATCATTTTAATCTAAAAAATGTTTTAAAAGGTAATAGTTAGATTCACTAGACATAATATGATAGTTGACAATCCATTTCAATATACTTATAAAAATCCACTGTGTCAATACTTGTAAAATCCACACAAGTCTAAATCCAAAGATGGAATCTAAACCTGTATAGAAAATTTGATGTCAACATCATAATTCGGTTCTATGATGCAATGTCAGCATACCTCAGACAAAGCAAGTATTTCAGGTGGGATCTCACAAGGTGGTCCCTGTTCTCCTGGGTCTCCCTTGAGTCCTTGGATCCCTCTTGGTCCAGGGAAACCTCTGTCTCCAGGTGGACCCTGTACGCTGAGACCGCGAGGTCCTGGAACACCCTGTATTGGAGAAAAATAACATTTAAGATTTTAATGACAGTGTCAAATTATATGATGATTTAAAGAAGTTCCTTGTCCCCTTTTGGTCCAGGGAAACTACTGTCTCCAGGCGGACCCTGTACACTGAGACCACAAGGTCCTGGAACACCCTGGTTGGAGAACAAGAATAATTGAAGATTTTAATGATAATGCCTAAGGATTTGATGATTCAAAGGAGTTCCTAGATCCCTATTGGTCCAGGGATACCTCTGTCAACTGGTGGATCCTGTACGATGAGATTGCGAGGTCCTGGAACACCCTGATGGCAGAAAAACAACCATTTAAGATTTAAATGACAATACCAAAGGATTTGATGATTTAAAGGAGTTCCTGGATCCCTCTTGGTTCAGGGTGACCTCTATCTCCAGGTAGAGCATGTACGCTGAAACCACCACAAGGTCCTGGAACACCCTGGCATAAGAAAATATGGAGGTTTCGATTTCATTCGTCACAGTCACAGTCCCAGTCGACCGTAAGTAGTACGTCATAATCTTACGCATCCTCTTTTTGTTACGTGCGCAACTACATGTACCTGTGACGTAACAATAGGCAGACGCGCAAAACTATGATGTACTACTTCCGGTCGGCGTGTCCTTCGTCACAGTTGACTGAAATCGAAAACACCATAATGTTCAAGGGATTCTATGTTACATATAACAATAGCATACAAGAAGGGAAGATGACATAAACAGAGCAGTTAGAAGTAGAATAAAAGCAGTGATTCATGAAAAAGATAGAGGGATGAGGATGAGAATGTGTGCACAAAAGTTACTATCAACTCTTATTATTATTATTATTATTATTATTATTATTATTATTATTATTATTATTATATATTCAGCCATCAAAAAGTTTGCAACAGTAAAAATGACAAATGTATCACAGTAAATTAAACATGTATAAATATAACAAGAATAGTGGAAAAAGGAGGAGGGAAGAGAATAAAGCAAGAAGTGGTGCATGCCCCTCCATGGGCCAGGGTTCGCAAAAGTCAAGTTCATTACTGTTACCCTGAGGCACAGTAGAGAAGAATATAAAAGTAAACTATACTTACATCTAATCCTGGTTGTCCTGGTACTCCAGGTTCCCCTGTTTCACCCTTTTAAGATAACAAAACAATCAACAATCATAAAAATTGGTTGAAAGAGGTTCATCTTGGTAAAGAATATTTGAAGAGAGTTAATCAGTTATCTCACTATGTGCAAACAGCAGCCGAAACATCATTCTACTAAGGTTCTACATTTGTACATTGTGAGGTTACTGATTAACTCTCTTCAATTAATCATGAAAATGCAGTGAAAGATGACATCAATTATTTGTTACAATTTTGCATTTTCCTAAGAAATTCATATACGTATCAAAAGCAATTGTGACACAGAGAATATAGCTTAAAATGAAGGATTCAAATTACACAAAATCTTATATCATGCAGGTCAGTCATAGAAATAAAAACAGGTATAATTATTTTGTGATCTCTTCTTGCACATGATTAGTTATTTGTGATTTCTTTTGGACTTACTTCCATGAAAATGAAAAATGCTGCTTACATCGGGATCTCTATAAACTTTGCTAAACATTAAACTCACTTCAGGAGAATTAATCTTTTCTAAATATCAATCTCTGTTTTAACACACCATAGTTGCTCCAAACAAGCACACATAATTATTTTAACGGCAGTTTCTGCATTATTCGAACAGAAAAGCATATTCACAAAAGCAACTTGTAAAACAGTTCAAATCATAAAAAATGAAAATGATAGCAAAGAAAAACAGCTACAGGCATGATTTTGAAAGGCATTGTAAAATATTATATTACAATGTTTTTCAATCTCAACAGTATATAATGTGCATAAAGTAAGCTGTGAAAATATATGACTTCATAATAATAACTTTATTGCTTAAAAAAGACTAAAATCTAAACCATCTGAGAAAGATGGTCCTAGAATTAATAGTTCTTGTGACTCTAAATCTGATTTTCATAGACATCTTGCAGTGAGTAACGTTTGTTATTTGCACATTCTTTGTTTCTTTGTTTATGAGCCTAGATGTTAGGCAACTTGATTAGAATAGTTCTTAATTGCACAATCATGATGGTGCACTACCTCTTTCAGTAATAACATATTCAGAATACAAAATATTGAGATGCAGTGGCTATCTATAAGCTAAAAGCCTTGAATTTTTGTAATGTATCGAACCATATCTGTAAAAAAAAAATTGAGGGACCCATATCATACAAGTTTTACTTTTTAATGGATTCCTCCATTTCCATTGAACACATAATTTTATTACAAAACACATTCTAAATTTTAGGTCATTAAATTTTCTATGTACAAATTAATATTTTTTGGTTCCTCCATTTCCAATGAATAGATAATTTTATTATAAAAAACCCATTCAAAATTCTATGTTTTCAAAATTAATATTTAAGTTTTGATTATGTTAAGTATTTCTGTTGTACACTTCCTTTATTTGTTGGAAAATGCCATTGTATTATTTTGTATAACAGTTGTTCTCCATATGATTCATATGGATATGAAAATAAAAATTGAAATTGAAGAATACATAATTTTATTACAAAAATTTTTCAAAATTATATATCAACATCTCTTCTACGTACAAATTGATATTTATGTTTTGATTATGTTATGAATTTCTTTTGTACATTTGTTGGAAAATCCCATTGTATTGTTTTGTATTACCATTGTTTTGATTTAAAAAAAAATTGTTTTGTATATATGATTCATATGGAAATGAAAATAAACCTTGAAATTGAAAAATTGTAAAAGTTATAACAGTCAAAGGTTGATTTGATGTGATTGAACGAGCATACAAACCTTTTGTCCTTGGATGCCTTCCTCACCAGTATCTCCCTGCGGACAAGGATAGAGGGCGGTGCACAGAATTAATTAAGTTAGCGAGAAATCTACATAGAGTAAAGGCCGACTCACACCTTTGCGTTTTTAGCCTGTGTCGGCCCAGTGTATTTGGAAATTAAAAACGCTCCCTTGATGCACAAAGATGCAGGTCATAAGGTTGACTGACATTCGGCGTACCCACGTTGATTGCAAGCCGAACTTCAGTCCACTCTCTGATCCGTGTATGCTTTGTGTCTAGGGCACATTTTTAATTTCCAAAAACGCTGGACGGACGCAGGCTAA
The DNA here is from genome assembly GCA_036244855.1 of Temnopleurus reevesii. Lineage (NCBI taxonomy): Eukaryota > Metazoa > Echinodermata > Echinoidea > Temnopleuroida > Temnopleuridae > Temnopleurus > Temnopleurus reevesii. Next base: position 13,091 of record BQKZ01001136.1, on the reverse strand, counting down.
ATACGGAAAGGTGTTAGTCGGCCTTTAGTATTTTTGTAAGAATTAGATTTATCGAGTTATAATAGCATTAGCTATATTAATAGCACCAACTGTGACTAATCTGCCTAATTTGAAACAATTGACTAATTAGGGACCATTGTTTTCCCGTTAGAAAACAACCACTGCCACTTTCTACTCATGATTCTTCGAGGAGTGAGAGCTTCAAGCATTAATAGCGCTATACATCATGTATTGAAATAACGAAGGCCACATACTCCAAAGACATGTTTTTTTTGTGAAAGGCAATCTTGCTCCAGTCTACCTTGCAGATCTATTACTAACTTATACATCATAGTACAATATCCGTTCCACAATGTAAAAAAACACTCTCCATACCTCGTACATAAATGCACTCTTGAGGTCTCAGCTACTATCCCAAACATCTAGAACTCTTTACCCCTTGCAATAAAGAAGAATAATTATCCTCATATTTCATCACATTGATTTGCTTCGAGCTTCTAACTAGGATGGAAAGAGCTTTATGTAAGATTCAAATATCATTATCATTATTGTTATTATCATTACTATTATCATTATATGCACCTCGAAAAAGAATAAAAGAATCCTGAACAAAAGTATAACGCCACGCAAGCTCACAAATGTTATATTCAACCCGAGATCAGTCAATATCTATCAAGAATTCACTAACAGATTTTTTTTCAGTTAATGAAAGCTAATAGGATAGCAATGTCAATCTTCCATAGCTTTGAAAAGATGACAGAGTCGCGCTCAACTCACTGGTACTCCTCTTGGTCCAGGTAAACCTCTTGGTCCAGTCTCTCCGTATGGTCCAGGAACACCTGGGGTTCCAGGCTCTCCTGGGATACCGGGTTCTCCCACTAGTCCTGGTTCTCCCTGCATTCCTTCTGGTCCTGCAGGGCCTTCAGGTCCGGGGAGACCACGCAAATACTGTAATATAATATGTAGACATAGCACAAATATATAAGCTCATTCAGGCAAATGCAATTACCCCTATGTTGATAGTGAAGTCAAATTTATTGTCTTTTGGTCTAATGATTGACCTTTCAATAGTTTGATTTTATGTTAAACCTCACTGCTGGAATACAATACATTATCTAAAACATTCACAACTTTTAAAATGATTGCACAATTATAACCTTCCGTGTGAGACCAAAATTATAAAAGAAACAATCTAAGAAGCTACTAAAACTATTGCTGTCTAATCAGAGCTTTGGAATATTTGTATATAGAAAATTTGTTCCTAAAAAAGTTTGCTTAATTGGAATAAATTATGATATCTAATATTGAAACCTACCTATGTTCGGGTACTACTTTAAAAGCTACAAACAATCATATCACAATAAAATCTTTGAAGTATTTCTAAGTCTTTACCCCACTTGCATTATATGAAATATTATTCATTTACTCATAGATTCCACCATATGTTGGAGATACACTGACAGATATTCAATTTAAAGTTCAGGCATTTTGAAATACTGTTATGCTATGATCTACTTCCTGAGAGAATGATGCTGATACATGTTCTTTCACATTGGTTTCATCTGACACACTCTCTCTTTCAATCATTTTTTTTTTATCCTGACAAATCTAAAAGAGATACAACTTACAGGAGGGACTGTTCCACTGCCCCCTACATCACCACTGCCTTCCTGGTCTTGATTCTATACAAGGGAAGAGAAACATAATCCATGGCCATCATAAAACAAAAATAAATGATTAATTGTATGTTAATATCTCTTCTAATCATTACTTATACTTCTAAGAAGATAGGACGCAAAAATAAATATGCAAACAAAATAAAAGAGTGAAAATCATTGAGAGATTTGGACATTGATGACAAGAATCAACGATATCTACTGTAAGAGATTGTAAATACAGATATCTTATAGAAAAAAAAATCCAAAATATACCTGCAGAATGTAGTATAAAAGGAAAGTTCTCAAATAAGAATTCATAGATGAATACTTTCTAGAAATTGGTATATCATGATATCATTCAGATACACATCATGGTCAAATTTCCTTAAGAGGATACAATGCTCGGAAAAATATCTGGAATTTCTCCAGGTCAATGAATGTCTTTTTAGAATTTTTAGGTAGTACAAAATAGTATCTAAACTCATTATGCGTAAATTTGGCGCAAATATTCATTAATGAATGATAAATGCCTTAAAATCCAAATTTAGTTAGTTTATCATGCATATGAAGGACAGAATGCTAAAAAGGTAGATATGTGAAACTGCCAAATTAAAGATCTTTCCATAAAAATTGCCAGCGAAGAGCCTTTTATGTCATTGCATGCCATACCATTTATTTGGGCAAAAAAGAATTCAACTGCCCTGAAAAAATAAAGAAGTTGACAGGTATGCGATACTCACTAGAGCAAGCGAAGTCCAAGGAAAGCCGGGTGGTAGGAGGGGTGATGCTCCCGGTGGTCCAGGGGCTCCTGGGAGACCCGGTGCACCCCTAGCTCCATTATGACCAGGTTCACCTGGTCGTCCTGCAATGCCTGGTATACCGGGGACACCTGGAACACCTACATCTCCCTGTAAGATCAATAAACATACAAATAAGTTCAGGTTACAGGACTGAGGCGTCGTGATGTGCACCTTTAATCAAGCTGTTTGGGACAGCCATAAATTGACATGTGTTAATTGGTCACGGGTTCGATGCCGGCCGGTTGCTTCCTTCTCTCTTCCTTCTTCTCCTGGGATAAATATTCAAATTGGAATGATACACGCCGTAAAAAACAAATTTCTCTCTCTTTCAATATACTGTAAAGGCTGAAATTTTCAAAGTGGTTTTATTTTGCAAATTTTGCGGTGTTGGCCTCACATGAATTTCCTAGCCACATGATGCACATTTAGAGGAGCACAAACATGAAAATAACAGCAGACGAAAGGGTCAAACTGGTCTGAAATAGAAAAAATATCTATACACTAGAATAATGACTTATACAGTTGCATCTTATACAAGAGAGAAGCCGAGTGGTAGCAGGGTTGATACTCCAAGTGGTCCATGGGGGCCGAGGGGACCCGGTGCACCCCTAGCTCCATTATGACCAGGTTCACCAGGTCGTCCTGCAATGCCTGGTATACCGGGTACACCTGGAACACCTACATCTCCCTGTAATATCAATGCACGTAAAAGAAGTTCAGGTTATGAATGTACTGGTATAAGGTGACATTTTTTAGGTGGTTTTATTTTCGCAAATTTTGCAGTGTTGGCCACACATGAATTTCCAAGTCAGATGATGCACAATCATATGTGTACAAACATGACGATAACAACAGGCTACAAGGTCAAACTGGTCTGAAATCGTGAAATATCTGTACGCCAAAATATTGGCTTATGCAGTTGTATCTTCTACAAGAGGAAGGAATTCCTTCTACGGTAGGAAGAGATTCCTTGTAATGCGGAGCGCTGTAATGATTGCCAGCTGAGGCCTGTGCCATGAGCACACACAAGGTGGACCTGTGCGCTATACAATTAGCCACTATTATTATTATTATTATTATTATTATTATTATTATTATTATTATTATTATTATTAAGCTATTATGTGGTAGAATGATAGAACATACACATATATGATGTGGTATCTTGACACTTTCATTTTACAAAGATGTGGGCTGGTGAGACATTTCAAATACACCACTTGCCTCTCCCAAATTTATGCAATGTGTATTTTCTGTAACCGAGGGAAAGGTGGTGCTTTTGTACTGCTGGCCCACCACAAAGGGTCATAACGGGCTGAGGCTTCCTGTGTCTGGTGGAGAAAAACTGATAATGCCCGTTGGTAATGTATGAATTCACCAACTTTTCATTTATCATGTTGTACAAAATAATTTTGATTACACTGATTGTATATTACATATCCCTTTACGAGAACAATGTACAAGAATGGAGATAGGTAGACATAATGCAAATTCCTGGGAGTAATTGGTAGGCTTTAACTAATCAAATGAAACTATTTATGAGGAAGATATCTTTAATCATTTGAAATATTCTTCAAAATTAAAGGTAAATATCAACAGTGTTTTACCTTGATTCCTTGAGGTCCTTCCACTCCAGCAACGCCAGGGCTACCATTACTACCCTGTAAAAACAAACAGAACAATATGAAGAAAACTAAATAGTTTGCTTAAGCAAGTAGAATTTGAATTAAGCATGAATCTTGTTCAAACACATTAAGTTGCTTGTGAAAATCTCTGACTTAGAATTGTATAAACCCTTTGCTCATGGAGTTGTCATATAATCCTTCCTTGCTGCACCACGAAAGATCAGCTTCTCAGTCTACTTCAACTTTGCATTTCAATATGTTTATCACATTTAAATCGCTATTCCAGCTCCTGTTTTTAAGCACTTTGGGTATTTCAACCAGATGGATAATTGCGCTGTATATATATCATGTATTATCATTATCATCATAAATATATACTTATGGTTTAATGAAATGCTGCTCCATTTTTTACTGATAATACAGACCCTAGGATATTTGATGGCCCCTTAAACTGAGGATGTAAATATGAACAATCATTGTCAAAACTATGCAGCAAGGGAATATTCAAAACAATCAGCCCTGAAAGCAATGATTAGCAATGAACAGAATAAAATTGAGTAGCATAAAAGTTATTGTAACACACCTCATTTGAAATATTTAGACTGAAAAATATTGAAGTGAGATTTTAGAATTAGGAATTGATCTTAAATAAATACAGCATACATAAATAAATACATTGTGGGTACTGTTTCACCAAGATAATAATGACTTTAAGAATGACTAGAAGCAGTTATTGTATTACAAGTATTAAACACAAGAACTGGCACCAGTTGTTCTTAAAGTCATTCTTGAAGTCTTTTGCAGCAATCTCTTGAAAACGATGAGAACATGCTCATCGAAACGTCGAGAGAGTGGGTAGGTCCTTTTCAGGACCACTCACATTTCCAAGAAAGATAACTTGTTGTACCGTGAAGCATTATTCTCATCATTCTTCCACGAGTGAAACCTTCAAACAATATTTTGCAACTTGTTAAAACACTGCCCAGATCTGAGGTTAACTTACCTTCTGCCCTTTCATTCCCTGTACGCCATCCATACCAGGATCTCCCTTAGGTCCAACTGCACCCTGTAAATAGTGAAATTTGTTGATTGCTTGTGATGCAGAGTTGTACAATGGTAACTTTGCTGACCAAAAGATCCTTTTGCTTTTATTTTTTTAGTATTTATCATCAGTATTTGTCTCATAACAACTTTCATCAGCCCAAAAGATCCTTTTGCTTTTTTTTTTTTTTTTAGTATTTATCATCAGTATTTTTCTACATCATAACAACTTTCATCACGTGTGATTATAACACTCATTATCATCATAATAAATACCATCATAAACAACATCAATGCCAATACCCTAATCATGTCTATTCATTATAAACAATACTGCTTGGTCGGTGTTTCACCAAGTTAAGAACAACTTTAAGAAGAATTGGTATCAATTTTGTGCTGAATTATCAATAACCACAATAAGCACAATAACTGATACCGGTCATTCCTAAAATCTTCATTATCTTGGTGAAACACCCCCTGCTCTATCAAAGAAGTATCCTTTCAAATAATAGACCACTGAATTAACTCTTCACATTCAAATGTACTAATGAGGACCACATCAATATCAAAAGTTTATCCTGATGCCCTTTAGTTCTAGTGTAACTATCAAATTCACAATCATTATTGCCGTCTTTACTGCCATAGAAGGGTTGGCTTTACTATCCATTCTCCTCATTTACACACCCACTCCATCTATAAAAATAACTCACTGGTCTTCCAGGAGCTCCCCTTGATCCTTTATACCCATCCATTCCTTGCAACTCTCCCATCTCCATCTGCAACTCAGCTGCGATGCTATTGGTCATGTTAGTGATCTCTTCAAAGAGTTCTTCATCTACTATCCCTGGTTCTCCCTTTGGACCAGGTTGTCCATCGTGACCACGTGGACCAGGTAGTCCAGGATTGCCATCATAACCAGGTCTACCAGTTAGACCAGGTTTCCCCATGGGTCCCTGGGGTCCCATTTCTCCTTGTTGTCCAGGTAGACCAGGCCTTCCAGCGGGTCCCTGAAGAAGAAGCATGATAATAAAACATTAATGCAAAATAACTGGCATTCATTGTTGCTACTTGTCATTGCATTATACAATATATTGGATAGTTTATCAAAAACACATAAAAATAATCTTCTAAACAATATATAATAATTCATAGTTCAGCAATTCATATATCCATCTTTTTAAGAATATCATTGACTATATTTTCACATAGATATCCATTCATCCATCCACCCATACATACATATAATCATACATACAAACATACATCAATACATATATGAAAAATACATTATAACATGCATGAACAATAAACTTATATATACAAAGACAACTTGCTTACAATGAACATCTCCAGTCCTGATCCCTCTAGAAAACCCTGCACCAAATCAAAATCAAAGAAAGATACAAAACATAATGAGAAAATCAGTCTTATGAATGATATTCTTTAAGAATCATATAGTGAATCAAATGTACATCCTTTTTATTCATCAAATTAAGATAAACAAGAAACTGCCTTAGAAAGTTGAAGGGCTCGATGACAGTTTGTGATCGTTTACCAATTAGCAACTGGTACAAAAGTTACATCATTCACTGGAAGGTGTAGCATTTACGAACGATGTAAAATAATTCTGAACATGTTCATAGTGTCATTTATAGAACTGTTTTCTTGAGAACATGATGATTGCACTCATACCAAATTTGTCATCATACCCCCTAAAAAATGGTTACCATGGTTACAGTAACGCCTTGGAAACGACAGGCGGTTTTGGGCGGTTCAGTGAGTAAAAGAAGGGCGGTTTTGGGCAGTTCAGTTGCTACAGGGTTAATAATCATACAGGTTGGAGTGTCTTTTCTTGCCTGTACATTGAAAAATTATATTCTGAAAGATGAATTTCCCTTTCCATTAAAATGACTATGAAAATTACCTCCCACACTACAAAGAAAATGGAAGTTTGCAAGACCCCTTGAAAAAAAAAATCATATTTTACATGTACATAACACCAGATGAACATTAACTCCTTTCAATCTCTCATAAATTACCCATTTTCCCCAAATGTACACCAATTTACTCCCGCACTGCATAATTCATTTTGATATGACTGTTGGAAAATGCAATGCATCAATAAAAAAAAAAAAAATACTTACATCAAAAGCTTGGCCGGGTGGGCCCTGTGCTCCTTTCTCTCCTTTCTGACCTGGCTTACCCTGGGCGCCAGTCATTCCTACTCCAATATCACCCTGTCATAAGAACAATCAGTAATTTTTTTAAATTTTCACTCTTCATCTGTGGATAGATTAAGCAATTCCACCTTGATCGTTGGAATTCTCTTCTATTTCATTGTAAGCACTCAGTGCTTTGTGTTTTAGGCCTAATTGCAAGAAAGATTTTCTTTATAATTTTATTCCAACCTTCTTCATATGATCCAATGTAAGGTAGTACACTGTAACATAAAAAAATGAGTTTACAGTTCATGATGTTTACGTCGTAGATAAAATCAATGATTTAGAAAATATAACAGAACTAAATCGGTGTAAATATCCACAATTGATAATGAAATGACACTTATTCTCCATAAATCCCAATTTGTTTGGTTCCAATTCTTTATAAAAGTTGTAATTGTGGTAAAGATTTCTTTCATGGGACACTTATAGAAAAAAAAATAGTTTGAAACACTATATTACATTAGTCCTCTCAATGCAAGTTAGATTATCTCTAAACTCTTACTGTTTTATCCAAATTGTATCTGATAAAGTTTGATGGATAAAACAAAGAAATACCTTTTCTCCTTTTGGACCTGGTTGTCCATCCGTACCATTCATCCCTGGAACACCATCTGATCCTTTTTCGCCCTGTGAAAAGAAACAAATAACTGATGTCAAATATATTGAATCAAAGTGTATATCGTGAAATAATGACAAATACAACCCGACGTCATTATCCCTTCAACCAATTCTAAAGTGGTTTTCAAAATGTAGCTTGAATTTTTTACCTTACCAACTAGGTATTGTTCAATAACAAACAAAATAACAAGTTAAATTCCTTCTTTAACCTGGCAACAATTAACATATGAAAAATGTGGACATAATTGTTCATTTCAGACCTACCATATTTCACAAAAGATCGCTAATGGTTGTTTCCGTGACTACTACACGGTGTTCACAGTCAGATTCCCACTAAAATCACATCTTTTCAAATGATTTTTTTCATATCAAAGCTCGAAGTTGCTGATGATAAACTAGGAACACAATTTGGTTGATAATAGTCACTTGATGTGTAATACCCAAACAATTATTTTTCTCAGCCTAGCTAATAAGACTTTTCCTGATGATTGAAATAACACAATACATACCGGAACCCCTGGTGCACCTTGTACTCCTTGTTCTCCCTGTAAGAGATTAAACAAATGTTTACAAATAGTTTAAGCGATTTCGGTTTCTCTCACATAAAATAATACTATCAGTAATGAAACAAATCCTTTGCATACATTCCTATCCTTGATTTCTTAAAGAAAGAAATGTTTAATATGTAAAATTCACAAATGTTATATCATTTTTCTCACAATGTACAAAAGTTAAGCACCTGAAGCAAAGTTAATTACTTAAAAGTGTCTCTTTCGTGATGTGCTCCTTAAGCAAAGCTGATTAATGTACGTTGTTTGGTATGTTTTAAAATATGGTCATCACAAATTATAAAACTGAAGAAAAACCCAGAAGAAGGATGTAAGGAACATATCAGAAGAACACAGTATATTTTGATGAATTCACAAAATGCAGAAAATATAAAAAGGGGAAAAAGGAAAAGAGGGGGTATAGAAAAAATAAAGTTAGAGAAAGGGCAGAGACCAAAGAATGGAGAAGTTGGTTTATTTGATACTCACCATTGGTCCTCTGAGATTCATCATGTCTTCATAACTAAGCGTAGGTGCGACACCAGGTGCACCCGGTAGACCCACTCCTGGCTCACCCTAAAATAAAACAACAAGAACCTCAGAAATATCTTTTTGTATGTTTTTTTATGAGGGGGATAGACAAAATTATTAGCACATTAAAGCCCCAAGAACACCAAACATGGCACAGCATAACAGCACAGCATTTACGCAGTATCTTGGCTGTTATTGACCAGCGTGCTCCATCACACAAACGCTCCATCAGACAAAGGATGTTTAACCATTGGCCAATCACAGGGGAGATATCGTGTTTGGTGTTTGGGGCCTTTTAGACTGCTAAAAGAAGCCATTAACGGAGGTCTCTTTATGAAACTTGCCTAAGCATAATTGAATGCACTATCTTTCAATAAAATCTTTGATAAACAAATTTCAATCTTTAGTATAAGAATTTGTTGATAAAATATAAGCATATAGACCTTTTGAATAAAGTTATGTATTGGGATGTTCAAGTTGAATGACTATGTGTTATCTAGGTTAGATGTAGAACCATTAGTTAAAATCATAATGGTTCAATCATGATCATATAGTTCATATTCTTTTCACATTGTTTGGTGAATGTTTATAGCCTAAAATGTCATGCTTGAACAAGATAAGAGTCGAATTCCATCAATTCGTACCTAATTACTGAGTGTTATCTAAATTTGATGTATATCGTTAGATAATACTATCATACTTGGATCATGATCAATGATTCCTTATCTTTATCATGTACTAAATTTTTAAAGAGCTTTAAAGTCTATGAATAAGGCGTGTCTGAACTTTTCAGTTAAATGCCTTAAAATCCAAATTTATTTAGTTATATAGTTAGTTTCACCAAATCATACATACATGTACTTGTGTGTGCTATCTATGTTAGATGTAAAACTATTGCATAATCATTGATTGATAATCATTTACTGGTGTGTTTTCCTTATTGTTATTCTTCTGAATTTCACTTGTAACATAGAAAGTCATACATGTACTTCAACAAGGCTTACCTTACATTTCAAAACATCTAAGTTACTCTCTTGAGTTGTATCTAGGTTAGATGTATAACTATCAGGTAATCCCAGCACTGTTGGATCATATTTACATTTTTTTCTTATTGCTAATATAATCATTTTTAATGAACTTACATATTGAGCCTGAACAAAGTTTCTCGACATTTCACCAAATCTTGCCTCTTTAATAAGTGCTATCTAAATAAGATGTGCAGCTATTAAACAATACCATCATGAATTGAGCATTATTCTTTTATTTTTTTTTATCATCTCCTGAAATATCTGTATCTTTCAGTAGCATAAGATGTCATGCATAACCAACATTTTTCAGGCATTTCACCAAACTTTTCTAAATTACTGTGTGCTATCTAAGTTAGATGTAGAATCATTACACATATCCATCATGGTTTGATCATCATTATATGCTTTTATTTTCTTTCTTTTTCATCTATGGAGGTTGTTAAATGGCCACAGATGCCATGCATAAGCGACGTTTGTTGACATTTCACAAAATCTCATCAAATTACTGTGTATTAACCAAGTTAGATGACATTATGGATTCAATAATAAATCATTGCTGGATCACCAGTACAAGAATAATTTCCTTATTCTTCATTTACATTCTTCATTTAACAACATTTTTTTTTTAAGAGCCTAAGATGTCAAGCCTGATAACAGCTTGTCTGACATTGCACCAAACCTTACCTTTTGTCCTTTCTCTCCGTCCATTCCTTGATCTCCTGGTTGACCTTTGACCCCTGGGTCGCCAGGGGGACCCGCCACACCTGGGAAGCCCTCTTCACCCGTGGGTCCAACTGGGCCTGCATCTCCTATGTCACCTGAGAACAAGTGTAATAAAGTATTACTGCTTAGAGTCTTTGACTTAGGGGGTGTTGCTCAAAATCAACTGCAAATCAACTGCAACTTTCCAAACTGTAATGCACATTTTCATTCGCGCACGGCATGCGCATTTAACAAGACGCGCATGAAACAATGATTCTGAATGGCGTATTCCGATCAACTGCAACTTGCGATCAATTGCAACCTTTGAGCAACACCCCCATAGTCACTTTACAAAACTGTGTCCCATTGCATAAAACTTAACCCATTGACAACAAGAACAGTGTTTCCTGCATAAAGTCTATGGGAATTACAGAATTCAGTAGTCAGTGGGTTAAAGTAGAATAATTTTACCAATAATGGTAAGTTCTATGGAATCCTCTAAAATTACATAGTGCAACTATAAAAACTGTAATAAATCGAAACAATCACAATGATGAAGAAGGAAAAGAATAATTTAATGATTGATGACAACATTGATGATAATTATGATATGATGATTTTAAGACAACTTTTGTTCCGGTATGTACAAAGGCCATAATTTTCAAATAAAATAACTAAATATTGGGGTATAAATAGTATCATGATTATATATCATATTATGATTATAGCCATCATGATGATGGTTGCGATGATGATGATGCTGATGGTAACAATGATGATGATGATGATGAGAATGTCGATGACTATGACGATGATGATGCTGATGCTGATGCTGATGCTAATGATAATGTGATTACTTTGTCAACGACAATGATGATGGTGATAATATAGATAAAAAGAAGAAGAAAACATTGATGATTTTGAGATGAATGGTGGATTGAAAATGACAATTCTGATTTTCTCAGAGCGGTCATACAGTGTAGAAAGTTCTTCAGTAAGGAGCAAACAGAAACAAATGTAAAATCATCAAGATGAATTAACATATTTCACACATCAACTCATTAAATCACTTTGTTATGAATTTTGTTATGGATCTTCAGCAGTTACTGTTAAATCAGATCAACATGCATTTTTTCCCCTAAAAGTAAAGGGTTTACTAGGAAGTATGTACAAATTAGTAGCACTGTTAATCAAGAAGCATCATATGGTTGTTATGATGAAAGAAAAATGAATAATTAATAGGTATGCATGTATACACAGTACAAAATATATGTTGCATGAAATTGTTTTCACACATATAAATGGAAAATTCTCTGGTCCTAATGTTTATTCTAAGTGCTTTGAATAAAAAAAAAAATACCCAAAACAAAAATTCTGCAAAATTATACTTTGAAAACAAGATGTTATTCCCTAATTGTATCTTAATAAATTGCAGGTCATGAAGAATCTATAACTACAGACTTCAAGATTGAACAAGACAAAACATATGGTGAAGAACGTGGAAACATTAGCAGTATGAACTCCTTTAAACCTAAACTCAGTAGCTCTCAAGGGGGTTGGGGAGCGATTTGGGTGATGGGACATTAAAGGGTTGCACATGGAAATCTGTCAGCCCTTTCCCTTTACACTTGGATGATGGATAAATTATAATGTCTACATCATTTTATAATACTGCTTATTAATGTCAGAAAGTAATTTTATTGATTGTTGTTAATGCTGTCAACTTTAGACGTATTTAAAGCCATACTTTCAAATTCAAAGAGAAGTCCAGTTGGGAAGGGTGCTTCATGAAAGCTTGTCGCCGCAATAAATTAGTCTGAACTGACGAATGAAATCCTGGATTTTAATTGGTTGAGAAGCTCTATCCCTGACTTTTGCTGTGGAAACTGTCTGAGAATGAGTGATTGTCATTACGACAAGCTTCGCAAAACACCTTCCAAGAGTGGAGTTAAAGATAAACCTGAGACAATTAAATTATTAACCTATTTTGTGCCAAAAAACAGAGTATTTTTTATGCAATTTAAGGATCAAAACAATTATGGTTTATAATAGAGATATTCCTAATTCTTCAATACCATATGTTTCAAACCCTTTTTTCCAAAATAGTCCCCTGAAATCTGAACATAGCAGCTCTCAAGGGGGCCGATGGAGAGCGCTCCTGGAGCAATTTAAGGATCTAATTTTTAGGCAAAGATATATTTCTAATTCTTCAATGGCAATTACATCAAAGTCTCTTTACCCAACTGGTCCCCTTAACCCCCAAACAGGAAACTCTCGAGGGGACCGGTAGAGAGCGATCAGGGTGATGGGACATTAAA
>BQKZ01001135.1:46869-87259 GCA_036244855.1 Temnopleurus reevesii | reverse complement strand
GCTGGTGGCTTTATGCAACGGATTGTAAACTGCCTGCGGTAACCTTACCGTAATTTTGGGCAGATACCGTAGTTTGGGGGACTTACCGCTGTTTTGCCTGCGGTAAGTGCTTTATGCAACGGGCCCTGGACTTTGCAGCCTTTACAAGCATTTGTTGGGTTACAGAATGAATCTCAAGTAATCTGACAGATGCCTTAATATTTAATCTTCAATTTGTCTTTTTAGGAATATCTTGCTGAACTTTGCTGTCTACCAGCCCTCACTGGGTTACAGCCAAGGAATGTCTGATCTACTTGCCCCAATCCTGGCTGAGTTACAAGATGAATCTGACGCTTTCTGGTGCTTTGATAGTCTGATGAAGAACGTCATCTTTGTTAGCTCACCCAAAGATGAAGACATGGAGACACAACTGGTAAGTCACAAATTTTCAACAAAAGTAGTTATATTTTGATAAGGTTTTTGATAGCACCATGTGTTGTGTAAGTGTATCTGTGAAGAAATAATCTTGAGTTGGAACTATCCCCCCAAAATCCTCTGCTACAGATTTATTTGACACAGGATACACTGTCCAATTCATTTTTACTAGATCTTTTATGGCTAAAAGTTTCATACAACGGAGCCAAGATGAACATGCTTAGTTACAAATACATTTGCATCTAATATGTCAGACAATATTGCAGTTCAATAGACTTGGGCATTCATTCTACTGATGTCTTCCATTTTCCTCTCATTTGTTTCCTCCATATTCAGACATATCTCCTGGAGCTAATCAAGCTGATGCTGCCAGAGTTCTGGGATCATCTCATTCAGATTGATGATGCAATGGAACTTCTATTCTGCCACAGGTAAGCATCAATTTGGTTGCTGCATTGGCAATTTGCCTGGAAGAGTCTAGGGTTGTCTTTCATAGAGCTGTTCATGAAAGTATACAAAACTCTATGCAAGATTGGTGACCCTATCCTGCAGGCAATGATATCCCGTGTTGCCGATTTAGCACCTGGAAAAGAGTCACCAGACATGTGTAGAGATTAGTTTAGCTCTACAAAACAGCTTTTTGAAACAAAACCTTGATGACAAACCTTCATGAATGATGATAGGGGAGGATGAGGATGGAGAAAAGAAAAGAGAAAATTTGATCCAAAAAGAAGGGACAATATATGGAGAAAGTCCCTTCCCGGACAAAAGGATTTAGATGGGTTCATCTAAACCAATTTGTTTTATGACATCAAATTTCACCAAATGTTAACAAAACAAATTTAACTTTCCTATCAGCAAAAATCATCGCTATCTTTGCTTCATTCCTTCACTTGTTGATGTTGATCCTGCTCCGTTTCAATTTTGAGCTTCTTTCATTCCTGCAACGTTTTAGTCATGCTTGAGGCTTCATCAAACACATTTGGCTGTCACATCGGTAGGTATTATCACCATGTTTCATCCCTTGTCTTGAATGAAGGTGGATCTTGCTTCATGTACCTATCAAGGTTGAGTTCTCTGAGTTAGATACTTTTGCGGTCACGCTAAATTAGGTTTCACCAAACAGATTTAGTTTTTCAATTTAGTGGAGATTATTGTGTAATAATGTTGCATTTGATTACTATTCAGGTGGATCTTACTCTGTTTCAAGCGTGAGTTCTCGGAGCCTGAAGCTCTGCGGATGTGGGAATCCTGCTGGGCTAACTACCAAACGGATTATTTCCATCTCTTCATTTGTTTGGCGATCATCGCAATCTACGGAGACGATGTTGTCCAGCAGTCTCTACCAGCCGATGATATGCTACTTCACTTCAGCAACCTCTCCATGCAGATGAATGGGGATATTGTACTCAAGAAGGTAGGGAATAGAGAAGAGCAAATGTAAACAAGGGCAAGACGAATTTCAGATTGAAGCATCCTGAGGTTAAGATCCATCTATTTCAATCAAAAAGTTGTTGGTGAAAATCGAGGTACAGCAGAGACACCAAATTTCTTGATTTAGATCAAAATGTCAATAACCAAACAGCTGAAAAAAACATTTTCTTTTGAGAAAAAGCATGATAGCAATTCTCATGAGAAAATATTTGACTCAGCTGTTTAGTGATTCCCACTGTAATTTTTAATGGAACAACATTAAAATTGTGCTTCACTCAACCCAAGTGATATGAATAGATACTGGGAAGGATTATTTATTCATTGAAATGACTAGATGAGAGACAACAGTCAGATTAAGGCCAAGCTACCTGTAATAATAGCATAATAGGCACTTCACATTAAATTCAAGTAGCAGAAAATGTATTTATGTTGTTCATTCATCTCTAAGAGATATATGGGTACAAGTACCATGATATACAAAATTTATGTTTGCTCTAGTTTTGTGTTTTTAAAAGATGACTGGCCCTGAACCCAGCAACTGGGTATGTTAATGCCTAAAGCAATTAGGTTTGTTACAGGTGCAGGTATGGAACAGTCATTCACCTGCAATGGAATGATTTTAATAGATTGTAGTTATGGTACATTGTACATGAAACTTACTTCTCTTTGCCCCCCTCTTTTTTTAGGCCAGCAGTCTCTTTCTCACCTTCCGTACTCTGGTTCGCGCACCTTGCACCCTTGACAAGGTGTGTAGTACCTGTGAACAAAGAATGTGGAATAGTGACCAATTTCCTCTTGTCGAGTTCTTTAAGGGCGTCAATAAACTAAACTACATTATTTAATTGTGTTTTGCCCCCTACAGGCCCGGAGTCTACTGCACACCTTCAGGAATCTGGTTCGCATACCTTGCACCCTTGACAAGCTATGCCGAACCTGTGAACAAGGAATGTGGGACAGCGACCAATCTCCTGTGGTCGAGTTCTTTGAGGTGTAATGAACTAAACCGCATTATTTGAATGTATTTTACTCTCCATTGGCCCGAAGTCTTCTGCACACCTTCCGGACCCTGGTTCGTATACCATGCACCCATGACAAGCCGTGCCGTACATGTGAATAAGGAATGTGGGACAGCGACCAGTCTCCTTTTGTCAAGTTCTTTAGGCGTAATGATCTAAACCATATTACTTGATTATGTTTTTTACCCCCTACAGGCCTGTAGTCTCTTGCATACCTTCCGAACTCCGGTTTGCATACCATGCACCTTTGACAAGCTCTGCCTAACCTGTTAACAGGGAATATGGGATAGCGGTCTCTCTCACGTCGTGGAGTGCGTTGAGGTGTAATTAAAGTTACTTACTTGTCATTTTCTCCCCCTCCCCCTACAGGCCCGCAGTCTCCTGCACACCTTCCGGACTATGGTTCGCATACCATGCACCCTTGACAAGCTGTGCCGCACCTGTGAGCAGGGGATGTGGGATAGCGGTCACTCTCCTGTCGTCGAGTGCGTGGGGATTCACGAGGCGGGATACAGCTGTCCGCATATCAGGTGAACAAAATGGACTCTGTAATATCATTAGGAAATTGATAAAATGTTTGGCGTTTTATCCGCCAAACCTGCCCAATTTCTTTTTGGAAATGTTATTAGCTTTCAATTTTTTATCATGACATTTGACTATGATTCATTCATCCATTGGTTTATACATCATGCCGATAATTATCATATCATTAGTGTATCTTCAAAATTGGTGGATGGAGGCGTTTGGACAAAAAACAAGTAGGTGTCTTATCTGCAAATTGAATGACAAGTGAGATCAAGACTACGAAATTCACGAAAATAAAGCCACCGCAAAAATTTCAGCTTATATGGAAGATAAACTTTAGATCTGAACACATTGATTTCCTTGGAATAGGCCTCGACTGGCGAATGTTATGATGAATACTGAATACAGGTACAGTTGATTTAACAGTCCAATATGATGTTTTATATAAGATTTATAGAAAGGCGATATATAATGATTGTATTTCAAAGTATATCAGACAGTTCATGTGATTAGGTGTATACTTAAAATGTATTTAATTTAGATTTTAGATTAGGTCAGGCATGTTCATTGCTCTTGCTGTTATCCTAAATCAGCAAAATATATTGTATTCCTTTGTTATTTTGATAATTTATGTTATACTGCCACAAGTAAATTTTTGACCATTTGATTTTCAAAAAATCCTGTCCACTGTCTTTAACGTGCAATATAAAATTTGGCTGCAGAAACAAGTATTGAATAGAATAATAGGCAATTTATGGCTTCTTTCCATACCGAGAAAAGCAATTTATTTTTGTATTATTTGTTTTTGAATAATATTCATGAATACGGAATGTCTGTGAAGGGAACATTGAATAGTAGACAATTAATTTGACTTTAATTCCAAAGGTTTTTGTTAGGTGCCCTGCCAAAGCCATCGTTCCATTAATTGGCTGAATACAAATTTGTCATTTTATTTTTTGATGAAATAAAATATAATTTTATTATTTGGTGAAAATATAAAATATCATTCTATAATTTTTGAAAACTTTCAACATATTATACCAATTAATCAAGGGCCTATTTCTGATTCACAGATCTCAAGTGTTTCCAAATGTTTTACAGAAACAACAATTTGGTACTATGTGTAATGACAACAGTGAGGTACATGTAGAGATATTGCGAGCGGGTGAATAAAATTCATGTTTGTCATGTTTTTGAAAGTGTTTGTACACATTAAATGAATGGGCATCATTCAGAGTGCAAATTTTCATGAGATCAAGACTATGAAATTCACGAAAATTAAGCAACCACGATTAGGGAGTTAAACCACAGATGTGCGAAATCAAAAGACAGAAAGCAATAAAGACATAATCTATCTTCATCATTTCATTTAGATGTTTACCTTCCAGAGGCCCATAACATAAGAGAGGTACAATCACTTGTGTGATCAATCGCAAACTTTAGTACATGATTTCCCATAGACTTGCGATTGATTGGAAATCTTTATGTTACGGGACCCAGGTCAGCGTCACAACTACTATATGAATATTGATAGACAGTAAAAATATTTGATTGATTTTGTTCTCAAATTATCATATATTACGATCACATTTGGTTGATCAAATTTTCCCATCTTTACAGCATTGCTTGGATCTCAGTTTAATGCAGATACAAAATGTAAGAAAACAAGGTTATAAATTCTCTATTGTATTATCACTTTATTAATCATCCACATAAATGGCATTTAGATGTGAATAAGTTATCGTCATTAACTTTACATTCTTTTGTTTACTTATTCTTATTTATCTTTACCATACTTTTCATTTTAAAGCACACACAGGAAGAAAACATTTCAAATGTTTCAAAGGTAAAATGGATTTTGACTTTATTGGTGAAAATTTGATGCACGAGTAACCCCACAAGTGAGGTATTTTATTTGAAATGTGTCAAAATGAAAGCACAATATCCTTGTAAATTTATGAACCATTTGATTGATATAACAGTAACTGTGACGTTTTGTGAACTTTTTCCGAAGTACTACCATTTCCAAACAGTATCCATTAATAAGCATTCCATTTTTAAATAGTCCATGTTCATTTATGTGTGTTTCTATGTCCAATCGGAAAATAAAAATCTAATACCTCAATTATATATATTTTCATAAATATTTTCCATTGAAAAGCTTTAATTCAGAAAAGTCAATTTTTCTTATAGATATTATCAACCTGAATGGAAAATTAAATGGTTGAATGAAAAGAAAAATTCAGGGAATTTTCGCCATATTGACATTTACGAGCCATATCTTTAAGATTGATGTATTGCAAATGTGCACTGTTCCACAAAATGATGCACTTCGTATACACCCATATCACATATTCGTCTCTTTTTGTCCCACTAGACATTTAATAATTGTACAGTGCATCTGGATGTGATCTTTAGTGTTGTATACACCAATCATGACATACGTTTTGAAAAAAAATATGAAAATCAAATTCAGTTGAATATTAAAAACTCTTTAAAGAGCAACCTTACATGACTGGTATGTATTAAGGTTTTATAGCAAGCTTAAAGTGATCTGCATGTTCTGTTCAATGTTCTTACA
This sequence comes from Temnopleurus reevesii, assembly GCA_036244855.1. NCBI lineage: Eukaryota > Metazoa > Echinodermata > Echinoidea > Temnopleuroida > Temnopleuridae > Temnopleurus > Temnopleurus reevesii. The sequence continues at coordinate 81,289 of BQKZ01001135.1, read as the reverse complement.
ATGAAACATTATTGTTATGAATAAGAAGTGTTTAAAGTTGTGTTGATGATATTCATCAAATTGAAACAGTTATTGATTTGGAGAAAACTTGCTCAAATTACACATTGTTTTTACGAATTAATGATACAGTGTGCTTGTTTCTTCGCCTAAAAAAACCTTGATTGAAATTTGATTTATTCAGTACTTTTGGTTAAATTGAACAATTGTCATTTTACATTAACCCAGTGTCCCCTTTGTACTAATTCTTGTGTTAAACATTCCACCTTTGTAATGAAGACCTGTTTATTTTCTGATGGAATAAGGAAATTCTGATGTTCCCTTACATTCATATTATTATTAACCTGCATTTGCCCTTCCCTACCCAGGGTAAAAGTTGATACCTGACATATCTTCTGTTCATTGAGGTGTTAACAGGACTGTCATCAGATGGTTCTGAAAGTAAAAAAGCCTCGAGATTAGAGGGAGAAATGAACTAAAATAATTTTGTAGATTTGTGGAACTGGTCAACCAAAAATATCTTTGTCATTCCAAGTTTTGTTGTTATGCCTGCTTATATTTGTTTAAATATTCCATTCCCTAGATTACATCATGCCTGTCAGATAAATTGTATCGTGTTTTGAATCTTCTGTTCAATAAGTTTTTTTACAGGACGGTCATGACATGATTCTGAAAAGTAATGAAAAACATAGGGATTTGAGGAATAATAGAACAAAAATAACGTTCAAGCAATTATAGACTGCTCAACAAACAATACCTTTGTCATTCCAAGTTTTGATGTTACATGTATGTATGCTTATATTTGTTTAAATATTCCATTGTCTGGATTACATGATGCCCTTTGTATCTTCTTTTTTGTTCCATTGAATTGGCCAGATTGATATTTTGGCAGTGAGATCTATATTTTTTAATTGGCCAGTATATGTATACTTTGTAATTGATAATAATAATAATAATAATAATAGAAATTAATGTAGCGCATAATAATTAGGGAAATTCTCTATGCGCTTCACAAACAAACAAATATTAACTAATACAATAAAGATTTAAACATATAAACAATGTGGCCATGCCCTTGCATGGGCAGGGAGCCATTAACAAACCATGCTCCTGATCAGTGTACAGAAAAGATAATTTTTTACAGCTTTGAGAACAGATGTTGAAATGTTTGAATATTGGGTAATGTTATTATACCTTTTTGTACCAATTGAAGTAAGATATTTGGAGTCCATATCACCTGTTTGTTGGTACGTTCTGCAATGAATAAGCAAGATTTCATATTTCCATGAACAACCTTTTGGCTATGAAGAGTGTGCATAAAATTGAAATCATAAGATTACGGTAGCTACGGTAGGCTATTTTGTAAGATATGATGATGCTCCAACAATGAACCACTGTAAAACATTGATTTGAGAGGAGCAATGTGAAATCAGATTTAAGAAATGATGTGTTGGTTGTTCCGGATGTAGCTCAGGTTTCAGGATGCTACATAACTTTTTAAGCACTTGCCCTGTCAGAAAAACAAACTTAGAAATGTCTAAAAGATTACTTGCCCAGAAGGAAGTTTAAGTTGCACAAAAAAACATAAAACCTTTGGTTTCAAGATAACAGTAAAATTGAGGTGTTTCGTCAATATTTTAGCTTACATAGCAAAACCTAGATCAGATTGACCAGATTTGTTTTCATTTTTCAGCTCCTTAGTATTGATATTTTTTTCCTTGCCCTTGTCAGGCTAGCAGCTTTTGCCTTTGCTGAAAATAAACTTGCACAACAGTGACTTTCACTAGCCCCCGGCAATAGCACAAGTGCTTTATGTAGCAACCTGGGCTTGATGGGACCGCATGATGTACAGTAAAACTCAGCCTGGTCTGGGTACTTTTTTGGGGGAAAATTCACAATTGCAATCTTCCTTTCTTTATCTAGGCTTAGCAAGGACATTCATTCCAATAGTACAAAAAGCATTTAGCTTTGAATAGTTCTTACGTACACAGCGGTTGGGAGAGGGAGGTTAGGCCCCCTCCCTCCATCATTTCAGAGCCTGGGTGTGTGCATGGTACTAATGCATGCAAAAGATGAATTATATTTTTGTAATTTCATTATAATGGTTCGAAAGGAATACTGGACTTCAATCTTTCTAGAATTAGCAATAGAGACCATTCAATCTTATCTTGTCTTTCTATTATGATGTACATTTGCTCCTGTAATAACTCTAGTTTCACGATGCAATGAAAGCAAAGTTTCAAAGTGTAATGAAAATCAATTAATTTGTCTAGATATCCAAAGAGAATGAACACCATTTCCCAGTTCTCCTTCGCTTGTAAATTACATGTATGTCTCTTAAAATCTTGACATCAGCCTTCAAAATGTTCTTTGTAGCCTATTTTGTATTATAGGTGACAAATTAATTCAAGTGTTGAATTTTGAAAAATGGAAACTGTCTATTTCTTCCCCTTTCTTTCTTTAATTCCTGCTTGTCTTTCAATTTACAAAACGAAAGTCTTTGCCACTAGTAGAACAACTGCGCTAGAGGGTTTGAGCATGTATTGTGAGGGATAACACAAAAGATAATTTTTTTTATCTCTTGAAGGGAAATCCACTCCTGGAATAGTTGTGCTGTCTGTATGCGAAAAAAAATAGATATTAATTAAAAAAATTATGAAAGTAAAGTCAGAATTTAATTAATTTTAAAAGTTTCATTATATCCTCTGATGAGAATCCTTGAGTTAGCACCTTTGGCAGAACACTGTATCATGATTTGAAGTACTAGCAGTGTTTTGCAGTTTGTTCAATTTTTCTTCATTCAACGACAGCATTATGATTCTAGGTGTGGAGTCCCCTTTAACTTGAATAGAAAATTAGAATGAAACAGATAGATATAGAATAGCATTCGAAAGGGGAATGTATTATTATTGCTAATAAAGCACTGTTAGATTACGGGTACTGGTGAATGGATTTTTCTCGTTCTTTTAGTTCCAATAATTTAGTTTGCCAATTCTTGTTATAATTTGCCATTATATTGTAATACTGGAGCTGAAATATCTATATTTTTTCAATATGTGTGCTTGAATTGTTATGTCATTGATTGAAATTTGACAAAAATGGATGCATCAAGGTTTTATAATCACACTGTTGAGTTACGTCTTCAAATCACACCTTGCCAATGCAAAGAGACCGATCGACACATCCAATTGAAAACTGCGGACTGGAATTGCATGGACGTGACTTTGCCTTCTGGCATTTCTACATTTTCCTTTAAACTTTTATTAATACACTGATAACAATGTTTTTTGTATACTTTTGAATTACTTTTCGAATTACTTTTGAATTACTTATACTAATAATACGTTATTAACTAATTCCATTATCCATGTATAGGGCGAAAATATTAGTATTTCTATATCTCTATTCATCCTTCTTTCCAAGCGCTTAGGGACTTTCCCCGTGCGAGTGATAAGCGCTATATAAAAAATGTTCATTATTATGATTATTATAGTTGTGTGATTTAATATTGAGTCTTATGAGCACTCTAATGAGTGAGAATTTGTATAGCGAATGAATGGTTGTGAATTTCGTAAAAATTAAACCCCTGCAAGAATTTCTGCATATAAACTATGTTGAAATATATATTTTCATTTTCTCTATGTTCTCAAAACATGTTCTGTTTATCACATAATGATATTTACATTATTGCCCATTCTTTGTAAGATTTCATGATCATTTCGGTTCGTATGGGGAACATATATGCATATTTTATATTACATCTAACATAGTGCCCTGTTAGTGGGCACAATTAAGACACATTTCAATACAATTATAGTCACCTTCTCATTTATATACTACCAGCATAAGTTCATTTTCCTGTTTTGGTTTTATTACAATATGGGCACAAATAGACGTTCCACTTGTAAAAATTGATCAAACATGTTATTACCCTTCAAAATATCAGGGGTAAAAATCAGTAGGGCAAAAATCTTAGCAGCATTTAATTGGGCAGTATTTTGAAGATGTGTTGCATTTCTTAGAATTTTCTCAATTAAAATAATTCCATTTGCAACTCTCTAACAAATGAGTAAGAGCTTGCCCAAAAGTTGGCTGTGTTAACTTATTGCTCCATATATTTGGCAGTGCATCTACATGTATCAAATTCCAAGGTGGCCTATACAGATGTTTTGTTATATAGGCTAAGGTGAAATTTGGGGTTTATATTGGTCATGAAACATCGTGCTTCAAAAAATCAAAACTAGACACAACCTGATTTTTAGCAACCTGAATATCATTTCTTTTCATTATCCAAGGCAATAACCCCTATTCAATCACTATTTAATATTTAATTTTTCTTTAAAGGATATCCGAGATCAAATATTTTTTGTATGGCTCAAGTATATGAAATCAAGATTATCTGATATAATATAATAGAATACCAGTAGGGGAGTCAGAGATGATAAACAGACAGTACAATTCACTATTGCTGTGCGGAATGAAAACGTTTCAGCTTTAAAAATTCAGTATTTTTAAAAAACTACGAAACTTTTTAATGTACTGAACTGTGTAGGGGCTTGGTTTTATGTGTGTTACCCACCAGCAATAATTTTTTTCCTTGGGTTCCCTTTAATAGAATTCTTGATATGGACTTTGTCATTGGCGTACACACTAAATACACCCTGTATTGACCTTTATCTCAGACGTTCGTTTATCAAATTAGGTCATTGCCATTTCCAGCACCTTGTTTGTGAGGATCACTGTGATCAAAGGTTCGTGGACAGATTATACAACTTCTATTCAAGCTTTCATGATAGCTGTTTCCCTCCGTTCTTCTACTTCCACAAGACCCCTCCACTCATCGTCCTCCTTACAACTCACTGTCGGCCCACGTACGAAAACCCGATATGGGGACCGTGCCTTCTCCTCCATTGCCCCTACCCTGTGGAATAATCTTCCACCCCACATCCAAAATGCTGAATCTGTTGAATTGTTTAAATCCCTTCTCAAGACCCACCTATTCAAACAGTTATAATTTAATTTTGCAGTACATTTTCGGAGGCACACACCAAGTTAGTTTGTAATTAAGTATTTTGTTTCCTAGTATAAATGTACTATGTACAATGTATTGATTTTTTTTACCGGTATTATGATTAGACAGACCACCTGTGCGCTTTGAAATGCCTGTATAAAGCGCCTTATAAATGTAATCATTATAATTATTATAGCTTGATACACATGAAAGAAATTTAATTCCCTCTTATTCTGCAGAGAAATGTTAAACAGGCGTCACACCTGCTTTGTGATTAAGCATGGTGAGCTAATTTCTCTTTGTCTTCTTTATTGTGAAGTTTTGAATGAAGTAGTTTTCTTTGTCCAATTCCTATGTCCCTTCTTGTCTTAGTGTATAGATTCTAGTCTGATAATCAGGCACAGTCTTTTTCCACAAACTGAAGTATGATGCAAAACTCTAGTACTATATAGTAACAATTTCCATTTGAATCCCTTGCATCACTTTGCTCTTTTTTATTTGTTTATTTTTTTTTATTATGGATGCTAGTAATCTGATAATAAGACTCGATATTAAAAAAAAACTTCTGTATATTATATATGATACCAAACTGTAGTACTATGGTGAGAAACTGTCTAATTATATCTGAATAATGCATACGTAATACCTCATCTCTTTATCTGTGATACGCTTTAAAAGTATTTTCAGACTTTTGAAGCTATGACTACCATAATCATAACATTTGATTTGTACGGTCTCAACTCATTTTATATACATATCTGGTACTGGTAGTGCATCAACTCATTTATATTGAGGTCTAAAACATATAACTTACATGTATCATAATCAATGATCTATTTAATTATCATTTGTTCTTGTCATTCTGTTGTAAATAAAGAAGATACTTATCATTCTCTGTATATTGGTACTAAGGATTATTTTGACATAAATAAAGGACATTCTGCTTTTAGCAGAGTTGTTATTAAGTTAACTTGGTAACTTGTTCATAGATTATTGTGTATTAGATGTATAGGGAACATTGTGCAAAGTATAGAACAGTATTTATTATGTTTACATGATTGGCCAGTGGCCACCAAAATATACGATGGCTATCAAATAAATTAATATTATTATGAGTACACAAGTTACTGTATTTACATATGTTCAACTATATGTATTGTAAATACTTTGTAAATCAAATCAAGTAAGAAAATGATGACATAGCAAATAATCACTGATTAATTGTCATGTGCATTTGTAGTAAATGGTAGAAAATGCTCATAGAATTCTGATGTCATGCGATGACATCATCTATTTGAATCATTCTACGTCAATTAAATTCTGAAATGTATTGTATCAGAATTCGCGTGGTAACTTCCTATGGTTGTTTCTGTTGTTATTTTGGTGGTGTTGTGACGGAGAGGAAATAGTTGTGAGATTTCGTGGTGTTGCTATGAATGAGAGAGGAAGGAAACGAGAAGGGAATTTCCCTTTTTGTTGGTATGGATGGAGTGAGATCAGAGGGAAACGTTTTCATATTACCTATTCAGAGGTACATGACGGCTCCATGTGAGAGGGATTTCCTTCTTTTTTTATAGAGAGCATTTTGGTTTATTTTTAGATTATGACTTGTAATATTAACCATTGACTACTGAATATAATTCCCATAGACTTTTTGTGCAGGGACTACCTGGTTCCAGTTGCCAATTGGTGTATATGTCCCCTATTGCAAACATCCTAAAATCATACATTATCAAAATTGTTCATGTTTGGCAGAATAACTTGTAAAGTGGACATTTAGATTATAATGATGGTGTTTGCTGTATGATGATAAAGGTGGTGATATGATGATTAGAGTACGTATGTAAGTATGATGATGATCACTATGATGACAATCCTGATGAGGATGATGGGGATGATTGTGGTGGTAATGGCAACAATGATGGTGGTGATGGTGATGATTATGATGATGATGATTATGATGATGATGCTAAATGGTGGTGGTGGGGGTGATGATGATGATGATGTCGAGAATGATTATGATGGTGATGATGGTGATGATAAATAATGGAGACGATGAAAATTAGGATGATGATGATGGTGATGACGATAATGATGGTGTTGAGGATGATGACGATAGGATGATGGTGGTGATTATGATGGTTGTGGTGGTGATGATGATAATGAAAGGTAATGACGCTGGTGACATATTGATAAAAGTTATGACCATGATGATGACCACTATGATTACAATGCTGATGAGGATGATGGTGATGGTGGTGGTAATGGCAACAATGATAATGGTGGTGGTGATGGTGATTATGATAAAGGGATGATGTTGATAATAACTGTCTTGGAAATGATTTGAGTGGCGGTAATGATAACAGTGATAGTGATGATGATGATGATGATAAGAAGGACCAGGTTAACGGTGAAGATAAAGATAATGATGTTGGTCAAAAAAGTAACAATTCAATATTTTCAATATTTGTTTAAAAATCATCAGAACCACTACCTATAATATATCCAATCCTTTTGATTAAAATCGCTTTATTAAAGTTTCCGGTATATGACACTCCATTCTGCACTTCATCATGTGGGAGTGCGTTCTAATGATACATTTACCAGTAAGACAATGAGATGCTTTATCCATTGTGCTGAATAAACTATGTGCAAAACTTTGCTGACTCGCAACACATTCACAAACAGTGAAATATATTTAAATTGTCATTTAAATTTCCTTCTCTTCTCCCACTTCAACCAGCAAAATCTTTTGTAAAGTCCCCATATTTCATTCTACCTCTCACAGTGATCCTTATTATACTCCTCTCAATTTCTCCTGTGTCAGTGTGATATTTACTTTTTTCTCTATCTCATTTCATGATCGCTGATTCTTTCATTTTATTGGAATAAAAATTGATCTCCCTAAACCTTTTTGTTTTATCTTTTCCGACTCCTTTTTTCTCTCTCCATCTTTTTCTCCCCCTTTCTCTCCCTCCCTCTCTCTCTCTCTCTCTCTCTCTCTCTCTCTCTCTCTCTCTTTCTCCAGTCTCACTCTCTCCCCCTGTTTCTCACANTTCCCCCTCTCTCTCTCTCTCTCTCCCTCTCTTCCCCCTCTTTCTTCCCTCTCTCTCCCTCACCCTGCTCTCCTCTCCACGTTCTAACATCTTTTCTCCCCACTCTTATTATTCACCCTCGCTATCCCTTCCCCTACTTTCTTCAATAACCAATTAAAAATCTTTTTCACTTTTCTATTTTACATTTCAGAAACCTCAACATGAAACTATTTGAAAATGTATGTAGCAAAATATTTCTTTATTACAGCATCAAACATTTATGAAATCACTTAAAATCTTTGCAAAAATCTATGTTAGCTGAACTAACTAATCCATTAGAAAGAGCAATGCAATCATCAAATCTCAAGATGATTTTAACAATTCAACAATTTAGAGCACAAATTTAAATTTGATTGTTAGATGCTTTCATTTTCCAAACACCTATTCTATTTTCTAGGAGAAAACGTACAATAAGAGTTGTCATTTTTATAAGCTGAGGTAATACAATTTCTACATCTAAACATTAAGACATATTTAAACCTACAAAAAGAATGCAGTTTTTAGGACACAATATATTGGTAGATTTCTTAGTCATTCAATCCTATTGAAAATGTACAAAATGCATATCCACATAGTAAACTTACAAGTTCACGAAAATGGCAGGAATTACAAATTTTCTAATGATAAATTTGTTTGTCTATTATCTCATTTTGTATCGTATTTTGTATGTGCCAAAATGCAATTTCATATTAGCAAGGAGTGTTAAGGAGGGATCATTGTCAATGTAGGATAAGTGAGCAATCCTCTACTGCAATATACAAATTATATGACTACGAATTTGAAACAAACACAGTTTATCAATAGTACAATAGTGCTGATTTCATCTGCTAGTCATCCCAATTTCTGGTTCTAGACAATCCATTCTTTGCATAATACAAGTTTCCTGTGAGGACATAACAACAAACATGTATATCAGGGATATTACCAGTAAGAACTGTTTGTAATCATAATGTCATTTTTTTTGTGCAAACACAAAATTAGAACCAGGAGTCTTGACAAAGTCATCAAAATGACCTCAATCTGATACTAAATATCTAAAGATGACTCTTCAAGCAGTCCGAAATCAAAATTATCACTGCCATCATACTATCACCACAAATGTACATGTACAATCATATATCTTTCAATTATTTGATTCTCAGAAGCTATCTTGATTCTATGTATTCAATCATTTTCCTCTCTTCCAACTCTATCAAAATATTATTATCCAAACCTACAGAATCTGAAATAATTTTTTTAGAGATCTTACAAAGGCTGTACCTTAAAGCCAAACCATATTTGGTTAAAAAGACCACTGATATAACAAGCTTTGGCTATAACAAGGTAATTTTTCTGGTCCCATCTAAAGAGGTACATGTAATATCTCTGGTCCCAACGACCTCATCATAACGAGGTTAGGCTGTACATTCAAATTTATCTTATTGATAACATAACTCAGAAGTGTGGGAGCCATCCTCTTTTGTCGATTAGATGAATGCCTAATCAATCATAATATGGTATGGTTCTGACTCTCATCTTTCAACACGAGGGTCGTAGGTTCGAATCCCACCCATGGTGTCGATTTCCTTCAGCAAGACATTTATCCGCACTGTCCTGCACTCAACGCAGGTGAGGTGAATGGGTACCGGTAGGAAGAAATTCCTTGAATGCAGTGAGCGCCAAATAGTAGCCATGCTATAGCCGGGTAATAATGCACAGGGCGCTTAGAAACACTTTGTATTGATAAGCCCTACCTGTATATAAATGTTGTGTATCATTATTATTTATGTCCTCCTCGCTAATCATCAAGGACACAAAAAACCTGTCAAAATACATTAGGATGACTTTGCAGATTTCTTCACAAAGATCTCACTTCAAATTGGGATAAAAGTAACATTTCTTTTTTTACTTCAAAATCTGCTGAGTAATGGCCACCCCTGCTGCCGTAATAAGATTCAGATGGCAGACTTGGTATTTTGACATTTTTGTCTCCTCAGTGCATGATCATGTACAGACAAAGTCTGCTAAATTACTAAAGAAGAATTTTAAACATATCATTCTCATTCAAATTAACATTAGATTACGGGTGTGTTGTCATTTTTGATTAATCTATGTTATCAACTCCAGTCTAGAGGGTGTCAAAATATCATGTTACAATATAATTGAAATGGGTATTACAAACACAAGTTTTCTCACACTTTACTAGGGAACAAAAGTACAATTTCTGCAACTTCTTATATAGATCAATAACACAATAACCTAAAACAAACCATTTGTTATGGCAAAAGGGAATAAATGAACAGCCAAAAATAACCAAAGAACTTAGAGATATTGTTACTAAAGAGTACAGTTGAGTGAGTTGAAGCTTATTTTTTATGAATACAAAATCAATTAAAATCAAGAAACTAAACCTAAACTAAACCTCAACTACATTTCAAACATCAACATACAAAACTACAACCAAACATACAGCAAACAAACGCATTGTCCAAACATTATTACTAACAAGCAAATGAACCTAGCTCAACTACAAGACACATTCAGCTCTCACATGCCAGACAGATTCAGCTCACATACATTCATACAATATATACTCACTATTTACATAACCTCTTCCTTTCAAAATATCCTTCTTCTTCCCATCCCCTCCCATCTAATTTCCTCCCTCCCCATCCTTCCTTCCCTCCCTCCTAGCTATCATAATCTCTTCCAAAGCTACACTCTACACTACACTACACACATACCATGTACACATACAAAATATTGCATCAATTGTGCATTGCAACATACAGCCAGTCACACAGTAACTCGCATGATATAAAAATCACTATGAATTTGACAGACAAAAAAGTGGACAAAACAAACTCACACTCTACCTTTACAACACCACTGGCCACTGGTCGAATAGACCAAGGTTGTTTCCTTTCTCTGCTATCCCGCAGGAAAATGTGGAGAAGATTTTTGCTTGCATATTTCATTCACCTCTTTAAAATTACCATTGATTAATCTTGAAGGGCTGTTGCATCTTTGTTCACATCCCCCCCCCCCAGAGCCATTGTGAAAGGTTGAATGAAAGTTGTTCTTCCATCTTCTTTGTCTATCATTTTCATAGTGAAATAAGTCCAGAATAGACTACGATTAATGTTAAGTGTTCCAATCTATTAAATTATTGCCCAGGTGTTTTTCAGAAATTAGAAATTTGTCAAATGATATAGTTTATGAAAAGATAAAATTTTAGTAGCAGTATCCACAAACCCGAACATCACAGCGCAGCAGATATCCATATAGTGACTGCACTACATAAATTATCTAATCATTATTATTATTATTATACTTGTTTGATGTCTAAATTTACATTAAAAACTACCATGATATTAGCTCAAGGAGCAAATTACTACAGAAATATCCTTGATCCCCCCTCCCCCAAAAGAGAGTAATAATAAATATGATTGAATGACTCAACATTTTTTTAAAAGTTTGTTCGCATAATAGCAAACACATACTCAGTCACACAGTAACAAACATCCCACTTGACAAAATCAAAGCATACAATATCACCAAACAGATCATCCAAATATAACATCTGGAAAAAAAAAAGAGATAAAAAAATAATCCATGATGAGGAAAGAGGAAATTTTACTTTCTATGCAAAGGTAGATTTCACATGTTGTTCAAAAGTTACAATTGCTATCAAGTTGCAGTTGATCGGAACCCGCCAATAAAAAAAATCATTGTTTCACGCCCATCTTGTTAGAAACGCATATCATGTGCAAATGAAAATTTGCAACTGGTTTGCAGTTGATTTAAAATTAATTGCAAATTTTGAACAACACTCCCTAAGAAACAACAATAAGTCACACGAACAAACAAAAGTAGGACTGCATTACCACTCAGCATTTTAACAACCATGCTTTCATACTCTGAACACAAATCATTCATCAAAGTTTTCAAAGTTTTCATGTTCACATACACAGTCATCAATATCTCACTTAGTTTTAAAGCAAATATCTGCAGATAGAATTCTGATAGAAACACAACTAAAACACACTAGAATATATCTTGAAATAAAATAAACCAAGAAAACAAGAATGGTAGAGTAAAAACACAAAATTGAAAAAAGTATTAAAGGAGTATTCACTATAGATATTTTAGACCATTTTAGTTTTTTATATAATGTACACAAACGTCTTCATAACACAACATTACATTTATATTGGAGATACACAAATGATGCCAACTTTCATGGATACTAACATTTTTTAAACACTTTCAAAAATAATATTTTGACATTCAATGCCTGACGAACCAGAAATATACACATAATACATATTCAGATATAAATGAGAAAATCTGACCATTCATGTCATTCTAATTCATTTGTCAACTTACAACATTGCAGATTTACGCTTACAGTCACATACAGCCAAATTGCATTGAAACCGAAATTGACCTTTATTGAATGTTTTTATTCCTCCCTCCCAGGTATGCTATTCGTTCAGGTATGCATCACTCTACAAACGATTGGTGAGCCATTCTCTGGTGTGATTCACTGATATGTGTTACCATTGAGTGTAGGAAAGGGTCACCAGTTGTTCATAGAGTCATGCGTAGATCTATCAATAATGATGAAACACAACCTTAGTTGAACTTATTGAAACCCATATCGAATACAACAAGGTTTGTCAATACAGAGTTCTGCAGCTTGAAATTATTTTTATTCTTCAAAGATCCAATACGAAGTTCGGCAGTGTGTGACTGTAGCAATAATGATTGCCATAGGCACCAGCTGATTACAACTATAAAGAGGATCAATGGCCATTGCACCTCCTCTGATAGCAGAGGCATAAGAACACCCTCAGGGGATGTTGCAGAAACTTGCAATCAATGGCAAGTTGTATATGATCGGCACGCACCAATCTAAATCATCGTTTCATGCGCATCTTGCAAACAGCACAGACCATTCGCGAATGAAAGTATGCGTATCAATTTGCAGTTGATTTGTAGTTGGTTTACAATCAATTCAAAGTTTCTAGCAATGCCCATAAGTGTCTGTTTTTTTTCTGCTCAAGGTAAATGAATGTCTTGAAAGAAACATGGATAAAATCAATCTCCCTTGATTACTGCTGAAAATAATCTAATTCAAAGGGATTATTTATGCAAGGTAAAACCATTCCTTAAAGTGCACAAACCATACCAGCTTTGCATAAAAGGCAATACGAACACAATTTGTTGTCTCAACCACGTAGCTACATTGGTAGCTACTTAATTCCAATTTCTTGCATGGCACATAAAAAAACATTAAAAATGAACACCAGTTTGTTTTTGCTCTTTCAATACTTTGATCTCAATCATCAGTTGCTGATTAATAAACAGTCTTCTAAAATGAATGGTTTCATGACTCTAGCTTTGCTCTTGCCCCCCCCCCAAAAAAAAAAATCCTAAGTTGAATTAGGATAATCTGATCTTAATCTCTAAACCTGCAATTCAAGACCTGCTTTCTTACAATACAGAGTTGTCCTACACTACCACGTCTACATGGTAAAGAAAAACAAAAAGAAAAATTAATGATGTTTGAGTCCATATCTCTGCTTTTTTTTTCATTGAAAAAAAATTCCTCACTTGGATTAGGATAATCTGATCCTAATCTCCCAATCTCTGATCCATGACCTCCTGCTTGACCATGACGCCAGGGACTTGTCCATCCTGGCGATGGTTGCTGGGTCCAGGGATGGTGGAATCCTTGTTGAGGTCAGCAATGGTCAACGGGCCGGTCAAAACTTTGATCTTTTCCGGGCCTCCTTTGGCCGCGATGTGGAGCAGGGATTTGTACTTCCGATGGAGGTCGTCGAGCGCTTCTCGTTGCTTGAAGTTCTCTTCTGCTAGCTTCTCCACCTGATGGTTTGACATACAGAAAGAGAGAGAGAGAGAGAATATAACTTTTGGAGCGTTTATCATTCAATTCTTAATATTTACACCTTTATTGAATTTATTAATTAAGTGTTCATGAATGATTTGATTCAAACATTTTTTGAAGGAATAAATTAAATATTCATATACTTTGGGGCCCTGTGCCAAATGTGGCTGGAGCGAACTTCTACTTCTATTTTATTTGTCAATTCATTGAGTAGTTTCTGAAATCTTAAGAATTCAGCTCTCTGTTCTCGTGTTTAATGACTTGAAATCGTAGTATTACAAAACACAATAACAAAGCCCAGTCTTTCTTCAAGATAATTCTCAACTTTAGGTGTGACTGGATGAAAAACTGCCTAGGATGGTGTTTCACAAGGTTAAGAAAGATTTTATCTAATGAACGACTTTCGTAACAACTGTTATCAGTTCTTGTGCTAATTTGACAAGAAATATGGGTGTTCAGTACAAGAAGTGAAACACTTAATTCTTAAAATTGTAACTTGGTGAAACAGCGCCCAGGATGGTTATCAAACCTACCTCCATCTTGAGCCTCTCCTGCTCAACTTCCAACGATTCTTTCTGGGTGACTCGCTTCTCGCGGCAGTTTGCTGCGTATCCTCTGTTCTTCANGAAAAATTAATGATGTTTGAGTCCATATCTCTGCTTTTTTTTTCATTGAAAAAAAATTCCTCACTTGGATTAGGATAATCTGATCCTAATCTCCCAATCTCTGATCCATGACCTCCTGCTTGACCATGACGCCAGGGACTTGTCCATCCTGGCGATGGTTGCTGGGTCCAGGGATGGTGGAATCCTTGTTGAGGTCAGCAATGGTCAACGGGCCGGTCAAAACTTTGATCTTTTCCGGGCCTCCTTTGGCCGCGATGTGGAGCAGGGATTTGTACTTCCGATGGAGGTCGTCGAGCGCTTCTCGTTGCTTGAAGTTCTCTTCTGCTAGCTTCTCCACCTGATGGTTTGACATACAGAAAGAGAGAGAGAGAGAGAATATAACTTTTGGAGCGTTTATCATTCAATTCTTAATATTTACACCTTTATTGAATTTATTAATTAAGTGTTCATGAATGATTTGATTCAAACATTTTTTGAAGGAATAAATTAAATATTCATATACTTTGGGGCCCTGTGCCAAATGTGGCTGGAGCGAACTTCTACTTCTATTTTATTTGTCAATTCATTGAGTAGTTTCTGAAATCTTAAGAATTCAGCTCTCTGTTCTCGTGTTTAATGACTTGAAATCGTAGTATTACAAAACACAATAACAAAGCCCAGTCTTTCTTCAAGATAATTCTCAACTTTAGGTGTGACTGGATGAAAAACTGCCTAGGATGGTGTTTCACAAGGTTAAGAAAGATTTTATCTAATGAACGACTTTCGTAACAACTGTTATCAGTTCTTGTGCTAATTTGACAAGAAATATGGGTGTTCAGTACAAGAAGTGAAACACTTAATTCTTAAAATTGTAACTTGGTGAAACAGCGCCCAGGATGGTTATCAAACCTACCTCCATCTTGAGCCTCTCCTGCTCAACTTCCAACGATTCTTTCTGTGTGACTCGCTTCTCGCGGCAGTTTGCTGCGTATCCTCTGTTCTTCAGGGTGCGTCGTCGTTGCTTCAGTTGCACCACCTGATCTTTAGGCAAGCCACGGAGCCGTCGGTTCAGCTCACGCACTGAGAAGCTCATCAACTCATCGTCGTTGATCACTTGTTCGGGTGGCTGGACGGGAATCTCCTGCCGCATCTGCATGGTGAAAAAAGGAAAAATGGGAGTTCCGTTAAAGACAATGAAAGCATAAAAATGAAGCCGTTTGAATTTTCCTGAACAGGAAATGAAAAAAAGGAAATGGAGATGGAGAGAAAATAAGAGACAATAAAACGAGAAAATGAAAGAAGAATACGTGCCAACCATCAAAATCATTGTTTTTTATATAGAAAATATCAAAAGTGCCAGTGATAGGTATATTTCAAAAGGGCAAGAACCTGAAGTTCAAAACAAAGTTTCATTTAATCCTTCATAGAGGAAACTGCATTCACAAATATTAATTGTTGGCACGAATCCAGACTTGGACAGAGTCAGTGAAAAAGAGAAAAGAGAAAAGATAGAGGAGAAGTTAAAGTAAGAAAAGAAAAAAAACAGGAGGAAAATACAGGCAATATGCTGAACAAAATATCAAACAAACCTGTACAAAAGAAATGGACATGTTTGTAAAGACGTATTATATCTCAACGAGTCCAACAAATAAAAAACATGCACATCTGCATAAGCAACACAGTGTAAATAAGAGTTATTTGTCTCCTACATTTGTACATATATGTACACATGTAGGCTAGCAGTCGACACTCGACACATTAATATTTGATAATATGACATGACATAAAGCATGACAATCATGCGAAAATAATCTCATTTATTGCTTCATTTAATCACACTTGAGTTGACACCATTAAACTCTTGGGTTATCAAAGTTTATTACAACTTTAGATCTTGCCATAACATTTAGGAGAGTACACTTGCATACTTTTTCTACCATTCCAATGGAAAAATATATAAAGGGCACCAGCTTCATACAAAGAGCTGGTTGCATGTTAATTTGACCCATTTTCAAATCCCAAATTGAGAAATTGCCACTTTGGGAACCTTCTCATCATTATCAAGTCAAATGCAAATGTATTTGATTTTTATGAGTGTATGGTTCCATAAAGAGTCCAAATCTAATACTCTCCCCCAATTATGATCGTTCAGAGAAGTAAAAACTTTTTTCTTCCAACTCCATGTGCTTGGACAAGTTCCTTTATCAAACCAGAAATTTGTATTAAAAAATGAATCTCTAAGGAAGATTTGATTCACCATGAAATGATCGAACCACTATTTTATCTATTTGCAACATTTTCTTCATAGGAAATAAATGGCACGAGATTCTGGGTTGACAATTAATGAAACATGTCTCAATAAAGCACATGGATAAGGAAAAGAAACATTAATAACAATGTAAAACAACATTGGAGAATCAGAAATGATAGATTCCTAGACATTTAGATTTACTTGTACTGCTGGTTTGCGTTCGTCCACGTTGGTTTGGTAAGGGCAGCCATTCCAGAGACAGACAAACGCTACAGGAGGACTATCGGCTGGATATTGTGATATAATATTAAACCCAAGGGTTTTCAAGTTACAAAACGTTCATTGACAGTTAATTTGTTCTAATCGATATTGTAGCCCTCATAGAGAATATTTCATTGCATGTACATGTAGACGGTTATGCTCTTCAAAAGTCTGGTTTAAATCATCATCAAGAGTTTCAGAGTTTAATCAACATGAGAATTGAACTACATGTAGACTGGACTTAGAATTCCATTACAATTTTAAAGTATTTCTGTAAATTAGGAAGAAAAGCATTTTGATTCATATTTTATTCAGAGAAATTGACATTTTTAATGGTAAATAACTTAAACCAGACTTTAGAAAATTGCTTCCGTATGTATCAAGATCAATTGCATTTGGCATTGATTCTCCTCAATTAGATCCTAAATAAGTACTTAAGGCCATTTTCAAAGTTCCAACAGTCATGACAAAATCAAGATCAAGTTTTGGTAAACATATACATTTCTTTTTCTTTAATACTTCAACTCTGGTAGAACCCTGATATCATAATCCCTGTGAGCAGAAGGAAAAAAAATGATTTTGGACAAAGTAAGGAATTCCATTCATGCCTTCAAAACAGCTCCTTGGACACAAAAGAAGATAATTAACTCTGCTATTCATTGTCTGAAGCCTCATTGGTATTTCTCTGAAGAATAAGAGGGATGGAAATATCTTTTAGGTGTATCTAGCTCTTGGGAATGCTTGAATGAAGTTGCTTACTTTGTCCGAAATCTCTTGCCCTTTCTGCTCATGGTGAATTCTTTTAATTTGGGAACACAAGGATTCCAAAAACAGGAGCTTTCTGACAATGCACAAATCTTGAAAGGATTGTTGTCTGATTTTGCTCAAATTTTCACATTTCCTCTTTTGCTTTCTATTCCTTGTTTGGGGCACTTTCCCCTTCGCATCACACTTCTCTTTACGTGTATCTATTCTAACACTTGAAGACTGGTTCTGGGCTAGAAGATTCTTTGATTAATTAAAAAGAAACAAATTTGAAGAAAGTTATGTATATCATGCACTTCACAAATACTTCTGGTATATTAACATTGTTTCTAAGAATCTGTCTTCATCCACATTTCTCAAAAGTATTCATAAGGTTAAATCACTACCTGCACAGAAAGAGGTTCTATTTTGCATTGAAAAATCAATAAGATATAATAAACTAATTGGCCCGTATTCCGAGAGCGAGGTTTAAGTTAACCCTGGTCTAAATCTGTGGTTTAAGTATGGGTAGCCAAAAGTGCCAACATTGTATTTACAATGAATAATTAGTATGTTTAACTGCTCTCTTTTCCCATACTCTAATAATGTAGAAAACTATTGAAGTTTTTATTCTAAGACAGTTTTAAATAATATGAGTGCCAAATATGCTGGTAAATTAAACATCGATTAAATTATAGATTCAAGCCTCTTTTGGCTCTCCGTACTTAAACCACAGATTTAGACCAGGGTTAACTTACACCTCGCTATCGGAATACGGGCCAATTAGTTTATTATATCTTATTGCTCTTTTAATGCAAAATACAACCTCTTGCTATGCAGGTAGTGATTTAATTTTATGAATACTTTCGAGAAATGTGGATGAAGACAGATTCTTAGGAACAATGTTAATATACCAGAAGTATTTGTGAAGTGCATGACATACAATACAGGGGCCGCGGAATGTTATGAAAAGTGGGTGGGCTGCCACAGCAGGGGCTGTGGATAAGCATTTTTACACACTCCCATAGGCTTGCACGTATTATCTGGGAAAAGAGCCGGGGCCATGGACCCCCTTGCCCTCGCGGTTTCGCGGCCCCTGCAATATGTTACAACACATAACCCAAAAGTTGCCAATGTGCATGAAAAATCACTTTTGAATGATATCATAGAAATATTGATATCTCTTATTGTCTGATTTGCTCAATATTTTTCTTGATCTGTCCATTTTATTTTTCAGTTATACAGTAAAGCAAGATTTTTCTGGCGCAGACCCAGCCTTTAATACAATTCTATTGTATCTTTATGCTCTGAATGCAACACAATTAACTAAACTAAACAAACCCCAATATGTTCAAGGTTCAACATTTTCAAAAGGACCAAAGTGTAAGGTTTGAAGAGAAAGGAAATGTTGGGGATATAATATTGAGAGGTGAAAATGCAGAAATTAGCTATGCATGTACAGTAGAATAGTGCTACATTGAGATGTGGCTTTTGAAATTGAGTACAATTGTTGTATAAAGCACAAAATTATTTATGACAGAGATAATGATTGAATATGCATGGTTAATATTCATAATCTAAATGTTCGATGAGACACAAAAATGAACTGACAAATAAACATGATGAAATTCATTGAAAACTTCTACAACTGACTTATTATTGAAGTTGATTCCTATTCTATAAATCAATCATGTCTAATCTTTTCTTCTGTTATAAACACTTTGGCCCGTATTCTGATGTAAGGTTTAACTTAAACTAGAGTTTAAATCTGTGGTTTAAGTATGGGAAGCCAAAAGAGGCTAGCATCTATAACAGTTGATGTTTAATTTACCAGCACATTTGGAGCTCATAGTATTAAAACTGTCTCAGAACAAAAACCCCAATAGTTTTCTACATTATTAGAGCATGGGAAAAGAGAGCAGTCAATATAAGAATTGTACTTTGTAGATAAAGTTTTGGCACTTTTGGCTACCCATACTTAAACCACAGATTTAGACCAGGTTTAACTTAAACCTCGCTATCAGAATACGGGCCTTTGATTTTTGTGACATTATATTTCAAATACTGCTTCAAAATTAATCTACATTAAATCTTTTATTTTGACCTTTTCTAATGATACATATAATTGGAAATACAGAAAAGAACTTTCCTTTCATGGTTCACATAGGGTAGTTTTTAAGAGGCTGAGCAGGAGAGGAGAGGGGAAATAAGCTCTTTTTACAATAAACAATCCTAGATCTTCTATTTTGTAAAAATATTTTACACCTTTTTCTCAAGCACACTTTGGTATAAATATGCACTCTGTAACACTCCAAAATGAACAAAAATCTGAGCTACTTTCTTTTCATAGTTTACCGGGTACTTTCAGAGGAGGGGGGGGGGGGGGGGGGAGAATACCCTCTTTTTCCATAAAACATGCATTCTTTATACTTTTACTATCAAGTACTCCTATGTTTAATAAAAACATTTATCCATTGTATCTTTTACATAGCTAAACCTATTGTCCATGCAGCTTTTCACTACTTCCACATTGCATTTTTATGCAAAAACTTGTTATAAAATAATGTACTCTCCACACATTGAGAAGAAAGGAGCAACTTTCAATTTATGGTTGTGAAGAAGTAGAAGAAAGGTTGAAATAATGTACCCTCTAAGAATTCTATCTTCTACTTCGTATAAATATTATCCCTCTAATTCTCCATACACACTTGGGAATGCACTTTATACCCCCTAAATAAAAGTGTTACTTTCGATTCATGGTGTTATACAGGTTGGTTTCAGAGGGGCTGAGCAGGAGAGGAGAGAGGAGAGGGGGGAAATACCCTCTTCCCATCCCCAGTCAGTGATCCTAAACAGGGGGAAGGGGAAATGACTGATAGAGGCCAACCTCGGGGGACCAATCGACTGCTAATCCCTTGGAACAACTCAGGACATGGCATTCTTGCACTTTGAGCAGTTTCTCAGTCATAACTTATCTTACAGTTCTCCCCTTTTTAAAATTGCTTTTGATGCTGATATTTTTGTGTAAAAGCTACAATTTTCTACATTTTGAATGAATATTTCAACACAATCTTCTAGAGTGGGTAGGTCCTTTTCAGGACCACTCACATTTCCAAGAAAGATAACTTGTTGTACCGTGAAGCATTATTCTCAACAATCTTCTAGCTTAAATAATTCCAATGATGAACATCTATTTCTTTCATTAAAATTCATCTCCTATCACTTCAAAATCTTTCATTACTGATTTTGGTGCTCAACCCCCAATTTTCTACATTTTTAAATGAGTTTTTCGATAAATTGCCACTCGGTAAATATCCATGTCTTTCAATCAAAACTCTTCTTCATCCACTTCAAAACCTATAATGCTAAACTGCACAATATTGCACTATCAAAAGCAACTTTGAATAATCTTTTTTTCATAATGATACCACCATGCATCTACACTGGACCATGAACTATAAATTTCTTTTACATCAGACCTTTTTCATCACTTTTACTTCTTCCTATTTAATATCCAACCTTGTCTCCCTACTCTTTGAAATTATTCTAATTTCTCTCTTAGTCCCTCTTTCATCCTCTGTTTTCCTTTCTCCATCCCTCTCTATCCTCTTTTCCCTATCCCTTTAGTAGATTTTCTATTCACTCCTCAATTTTTTCTCTCTCTCCTTCGCTCCTTTGTTTCTCTCCTCCCTTTCCTGAATAAAAAATCAAATGAGGGCAAACATGGCCTGAGGTTTTGTATCAAGATCTTATCGTCTTCCGCTTCATAATTTCCCCCTCTTCAGGAATAATAATTCTTGGGGGATATGACTACATTAATGCGTTAAAGGAGATGTTTCATAACGTGATGATATCCATGGGAGAATTGGAGGGGGAGGAGGCAAAATGGGGGTACTTATGCACCCTCCTACAGATATTTTCTTAGTCATTCCCCGATCCACCCCCTCCCAAATATAAAACACAGAAATGAAACCAGAAAAATCTGGTTCACAAGAGTTAAACTTGGATGTTTCTATTCCAGTTTGAGAATTTATCTGTTACATATTTTTACATTGTCCCTCGGCTCAAACCCACCTCACACCTAATGAACCCCTTAGAATCTAGGACCTGCCTTCGACAGCCCCCTCCGCGCTCGCCAGCCCCCTCCGCGCTCGCTCCGCAGGGAAACGCTCGTTAATCTTGTGTCGTTCCAATCACTGATTTTAACTACCTCTGACAAAGTCCGTG
Organism: Temnopleurus reevesii; assembly: GCA_036244855.1. Taxonomy (NCBI): domain Eukaryota; kingdom Metazoa; phylum Echinodermata; class Echinoidea; order Temnopleuroida; family Temnopleuridae; genus Temnopleurus; species Temnopleurus reevesii. Next base: position 59,205 of record BQKZ01001135.1, on the reverse strand, counting down.
GAGGGAAAATGACGGAAATCCAGGGCATTTTTATACACTGTAAAGATTACATTTAATCACTGAATTTGACAAGTTATCGGTTTTATAGCGCTGATGTGACTAATAGAAAGTAATTACTGGATTGTTCCTGGTAATATTGCTTAGTATGCAGTGTGTTCAGGAAAATGATTTTAGTCGAAAAGAGACAATAAAGAACATAGAAGATTGATTTTTCTAATACTTCTTTTCTAAATTCCTGGGTTAAAAAAAATGTCTGTTCTAATTTTTGAAAGGATGGGTGCATTAGTAGGGACTATGAAATGTTAAAAAGATCCTTTTCATGACAAGCTTTGTACTACAAATCCATACCAAAGGTAATATTGAAGATAACCATGATACATCTACATGTACATATATTCCCCTCCCTATCTTTTAGGCGGGGGGGGGGGGGGGGGGGCATCAACTAAAACTTTGAACGTCTTTTGATTCCTTCTAAGATGCCCAAAGAAAATCAAGATTAACACATCACTTCCTTCCTTAATGAAATTCTTTTATCTTTTCCCTCTTTTTTTGGTTGGAGGGGGGGAGGGGGGAGGGTCATCAATTCAAAACTAGGACTTCTTTTTTATTCCTAAGGTCCCCAAAGAAAGTCGAGATTAACACTCAAATCACATCACTTCCTTCCTTACATACATGTATACTGATCTGAAATTCTTGCGGATGAAATAAGTGATTGCCTTCGACTTGAGAAATTTGCTCATTATGATGGCAAGTCTTGGCATTTCTTCTTTTTTTTTTGTCCTTTAACTAATTTCAGGTTCATTCGTCATGGACTGTTTATTGGTACATCATGAACTTTTCCAAACTAATTTAGCAGTTCCTTGAAAACAGACGTGTTGACAGACAACTTAACCAGAGTGTGAGCTTTTGATACGCGGCAGCATGCCTCAAGAAAATAGGCATGGTTGTGACATTCCTCTGCCATTTACCCCACAACATTTTTATGTTTACCTTAATCTACATCAAACAATTTTGTTGTTTACAAACACCTTTGCAACGAGGTGATAAAGTAGTAAAAACAATTTTGTCACAACTCACTTCCGTGCCTCCAAAATAAAGGCCATTTACTTTCAAGGGCATGGACACTATCATGGGGCTAATTTTTATATTCTTAGAATATAATTTCTAGCACAATCAGGAATCTCAAGGCCAATGAGGTGAATCCAGAGGATGGTCAGTTAAGTATCTAAGACTTGACCTTCAATGGCCTTGGATTCATTCATGCCTGGCCATAAAATGTCTATCAATGTGCCCTAAAATAAAAATGGACACCCCCACAAAAAAAATCAACGTGGGGCAACATGAACATACAGCTCTAAGAAAAAAAAGTACAACACCAACAAAGTCTTGAGCTTAAAGACTACAAACACCTTTTGATGTGAACCAAATTACCTCTTTCTATCTCTATCTCTCTCTCTCTCTTTTACGTGATAGAGAAAAGAAATTTCACTGAGCGGAAGGAAGTTTTCCACCGATGCCTAGATTTGTCACATTACATTCGTAAATGACTCAAACCCTCCGAGGGGGCAAGGGAACTTGAGCCTGAATTAAATAGTGCCTTAGCCCAATACTAGTCCCTTTCACACGAAGAACTTCTCTCCCATAATAAAGGAGAAAAATATTTAAAAAATAAAGCAGGCTACAAGACATTTTTTTATCATATTTTCATTTTTGTTTGTTGACCATCTCTGTACAGAGTAACTTAATCAAAATTTTGACTTATAAATAAATCTGAATTCTCAAACCTTTCTTTGGTATCCCACATTGAGAGAACTTATCTTACTCTCACACTATCAGGAAAATATAATTCATAAAATGACTATTTGATGAATTCAACTCTTGTGATATGAGCATTTTGCTTTTACTTTTTTTAAGGGCATTACCAAATATCTAATTGATGAATAATTAGTCTTCATAAATGAAAACCTGTTAAATAAGAGTCCAAGTCAAAATTATAAATTTTTTTTTCATTCTCTGCCTTGTAATATTAAACACAAAACCTAGCTTTCTAGCAAAGAAGGGAGGAGCACATCATGCTAAAACTTGTTCAAACTTTTTGGGGCACAATCAAAATACAGATGTAATTTATTATTCACACTAATGAAATAAATCAAAAAAAAATAATGATAATGGGCAAAAATGTGAAATAAAAACAATTTTATGTTCTATCTCTCATGTAACCCAAATACTAAAATGGATTAAACTTTTTTTTCCCTAGCCCCTTTTGTACATGAGTAAGAGATGTCAACTTTCACTTTCGACTTCCCCTTTCCCGTAAATGTTCAGAAAATGAGAGGGCTCATACCGCTTCCAAAATTAGAACTTTACCACTTGCACATCAAATAACTTTGTTTATGCATTCAATAATTTTGTTCAATAACAATAGTTCCCTTTTCTTATTCTCAGCTCTCATATAGACCCATATTGGTTTTTTTCTTTATTATCATCTGCACCCTTTTATTCCGAGCCGATCTCAGCCATGTACGCATTAATTAAAAGTTAATAATTAACCAAGTAGCAACCCTTTGTCAAAGCCATAGTTTCCTCACAAATTTTCGAACAAAGTCCAACGAGCTAAAATACCTGTGCTGTACTTTATCAAATCAGCTGATCTGACAAAATGTGCAAATTGGCAATGTAAATACAGACAGTCGGTCTAAACACCGCTCCCTCACGTGGTCACAGTGTGGAGGCATGGTGCGTTATCATGCATGCAATATTCCTTTGTCAATAAATAACAGAAAGTCACCAACAAGGACAAAAGTTCGCGATATCGCTCCATTATATTTTCATTCTCTTTCCACTAGTCCTTCATGATATTTATTGTGGGGCAAGTTTATAAACAAACATTGCAGATGTACAATGTACATACCAGAATAGAAAATTGGGGAAAAGATATTTCTGCTGAGTAATCACATTCTACATGCTCTTCCTAGCCTAGCAATGGCTTTGATTGGCTGATGCCATTCTTATCTGTAGCAGTGGACTACTATTTCAAAGAAAAGAATTGCAAGATGTTAATCTAGAATTGTTTATCTTAATGAGAAATGTCCAATCCTAATACTTAAAACAAAGAAAATATGCTGTCGGAATCTATCTTCACAACTCCCCATTCAATTTGAACCTGAAAAAAACATGCATGGTACTTAAAAATGTTGATACAGGTACATGTACCTCGAGCACATTGTCTCTAATTGTTAATGATTACGAAGTGTGCAAATATTTCACAAAGATGTAGCTTGGTGAGAACATTCGAGACATATCAATGATAAGTACAATGATATAGCAAAAGACATTATTGACTGTATGGAATATTGGGACTATTGTGCACGTTCGCAAGGTGATGCCAGCTCATAGCCTCATACATCAGCTCTATAAAAAAAAGAGGTATTGAGACTATAAAGTACTGTAAAGTTTTGTACATGAAACATTTGTAAAAAGCAGCTGATTTTGTTTTAATGTGCATTTTATTAACTTTCACAGTGATCAGACTATATTCACTTTAAATAGTAAAGGTAAATGTACAGCACAAAAAAAATTGCATAAAAACAGAGTGAACATTAAATTTTGTGAGCATTTTCTTTATGAATTTAGTCTAGTTGCAAAGCCATTGAAAAAATTGCTGACAAGGACTTCTTATTTTTAATACTTTTTGTGGGTAAAACATATTGTTTTAACAAGTGGACAAAAATTGAAATCTCAAATGAAACATCCAAAAGCATTATAAAAGAGTGTGAATTTAGAACCATTTGTGAGAAACATATTACGGGAAAAGAAAGAAGTGGATTTTTAGATATCGAAGGCAATACCTGAAATGGTTGCCATATTTACAAAAAGGGGGAATTTAAAAGGATAGATATTTAAGAGGCCCTTGTGTATACCCCCGTTAACTGACACACATGTGGTGCATTATTTATGTCGGCAACATATTGCAAGCTTGCAACTAAATTGTATAATTTCATCTTCCTTCCTACATTTCTAACAAGCGTAAAAACACATCAGTTTTCTTGATCAGAACAATTTCAAGATTGCTATCAATGATTCCTGCCAGCTTAAACTCTGAATCATCGCGACATTTTTTCCTCTGCGCTAACGAGAGCAGGAAAAACTTTGCCTGGTGCGAGTCAAGCGAACAAAAAAACTATTCGGTTTTTCTTTTCCCACCCTTCAGTCCTGATGGGACATTTCCATTCTCTAAACGGAACTGACAGGACCGAGACATGTTTTTATTCTCTCTTTCCACAAACACCTGCTAGAGACTTTTAAAAAAAAAAGGAGCCACAACATGAAAAATGGGTGGTTGAAATGTTCGTTCCTAAAAAAATTTGGCACAATTGTCTTCAATTTATAAATAGAATCTTGTTGTCTTTCAATGGCCATTGACAGGCGACAATTGCAATGATTTCTCTGAAGACTTGGTCGGGGATAAGGAACACTAAACAGGGAATTGCTCAGCTTCTGATTGCTTTGATTCTTAAAGATTGTATCACAAGCACACCCAGCGGCAAACATGACTCAGTATGAATTATGAAACTTAATAATGGATATCAATAAAAGACTAATTGAGTTAGCTACAGATCAGAAAAACTACTAGGGTGGCAAAAAAATGATCTCATGAGAAATCATAAACAATTTGCCTTGAATGAATCTTTTGAGGTGATGATAGATTGGTATATTTCAGCCAAGAGTCAGACTTTCTAAACTAAAACCAAAGAACACTGACTGAACTGTAGTTGCAGAGATCAATTTCTCATACAAACAAACTTTGGAAACAAATTGCAAAATTCTGCTTTTTGGGGGAAAATCTTGAATTGCACTTCAAAAAGAGAAATTCCCGGAAATGTTCTTGAAGCAAATTATGAGCTACTTTGTAGGTAAAATAGCGTTGCTTTTTAGCATATCTCAAAAATACATTTTACATTATTAGAGAATAGCAATAAACTTTCCTGAAGCAAATTATTGCATGCTAGAATGCTAATGCTCTAGCCAGACTTACTAATGTGTAAAACGTTTGGGAGTGGATAATTTTCTACTACTACTCTTTGTCTTGTCTTCCTTCATCGATTCAATTAGAAAAAGATGGTCTTAACCCTCAACTTGGATGAAGAAAAACCTCGAAAAAGGTAGCATCGACTACATCACAGAACGCACTGGCCAAAGGGGATGCCTGCAAATTTGCCTGATTTCCTATGTGTCAAGGCAATCGCAATGTCTTTTTTCATCCAGGATATGCGGGGAAGCACATTGTCGAGCGTGGAATGCGACACAGGGACTTTACATGATGTTTAACTTGACATTTGTTTTGAAGCTATTCACACTTAGCAAACATATGTGGCCATAAATTTTATGACTGTAGAATAAAAGCGATGTGAGAGGAGGGGATCAAACTTTGTGTATCAAACACAGTGTAGAATGAGGCATGACAATATTGCAAAATGAAGAACAGATTATATGAAGGAAAATGTACGCTTTTAAAATTGCAATGACAATTTTCTTTAATTTAAAATTCATAATTCATTAAAACTGCTGCTATAGAATATTAAGACAAAGTACACTTTGAATGCCAGTAAAAATGGGCTTGTGAAAGAAATTGGATCTACTGTATAGGGAAAAATTGCACACGTGATGACTACTACCTGTAGTTAAAGGTACAATTATGCATCCTTTATAAATATAAGAATATATTTTTATGCAATTAACATTATAAATGGAACCCAATGATGTACGACAGTAATACATGTAGTGTTTAAAGTTTCATGGAAGCAATGTTAATAGGCAATCTCTTGATGAAAATGCTTAAATTTAAAATTGAATCAATGGAATGCACATTTTGTGAAAGATCTACTCGTAAAATCTAGAAAAACTAATTTAACATATAGCTTCAAATGGAAATTTTAAGAATTGATGATCTGTTTGAATGGAATTTGCTGAATAAATATTGAATATAGTGTGTACAGATTGAAAAGACTTGGAAGAATGTGACAAAAACAACAAATGGGAATTACTTGCAAATTTAAAAGATATCTCTTTTTTACTTCTAATTTCACCCCCACTTACCTGCGATTACTATTGCTACTATACGTGCCAGTCTGAAAAAGTTTGACAATACTCATACGTTACTCGAATAATCACATAATGACGTCCTAACAGAGAGGTGCCAACAACCAATATCCATTATTCATGAAGCAACAATGTTAACAGTCTGGACGTTGGTGTAACACCACATTGGGTTTTAGATGGACCACTGATCTAGATTTACATGGCAGTCAATCTTATATAAAGATAATTCAAGGTTTAATAAAAAAATCACTGGCCTGTAAATGTACAGTTTGTAAAATCCATCCATTCTGTCTATATCCATAGTTCATATAGGCAAAACAACTGAATGTTACAATTCATAGAATGACCGGTATGATTTAAAATTTTGGCTTTTATGAATTTGAGAAGAAAAGAAAATATCTATTTAAATTTTGCTCTCTTGTGCCCATCTAAAAAAAAGTCTCTAAAATATTTGAAAACAACATTTTTAGTTTTCAATAAACCAATGGCCTTCTTTTTTTATTTCCTTCTTCTTCACCAACCCGTTAATGAAAATATAGAAAATGCAACTTTATAATTAAGTTTTTATGGAAGTTTTACACTGATAACGAAATAAAAAACCTCATATGCTATATTATAATCTGATTTGCATCAACAAAAGAGCTTCTTAATAATTTCATGATGTTTGGAATTATGCAATGAAAATTAAAATACAATTTTGTTATTCTTATTTCTTAAGCATCTTGCTTCACATTTATAATATTGGTTGTTGGAACACTCTGAATTCTCTGGAATTTAATAGCTAAAAAGATATTGATTATATCCTGCAATTCAGGACAGTAAAATGTTGTATCATGTAAACAAATAATCACTGGAAATCATAAATATTCAATCTTCAGCAACATAATACAATTCTCCCCAAATTTGACTTATTTTTGTTGAATCTTTACAAATCAACCCAAAAATTCAGGCCTTTAACATTCTGCAAATTCAAATACATTTTACTCCTAAAATCCACATTGTGTTTTTAAAACAGTGACTTCTATAATTTCTTCAAAATCAATTTTCTTCATTTTGCAACACTGGTAAATGACAAATCCCATGACATATTCCCCATGACAGTGAATGTTTTCTTCTCCTAAAAATAATAAGTAAAATACAAATATAGCATTATAAATATAAAAAGAGAAATACATGTAGGAAATCTGAAAATAAAATGTGAAGACTATTTATTTGATAGAAAAATATGGTGCTTTTTATTTGCGATTAATGTTTGTAATTTTGGAAAAGTAAGTAAATAAATTTTAAAAATATATACATGTATGTTTTAATAATGCCAATTTCAAAATGCAGGTTGATTCCTGGCACTAGTCCCAAATTTATGAAAAATACAATGAATCCTTTATTTCATACTCATTTCAGAATTTAATGTGCTTGTCAAAACCATTGCTGCCATTGTTAAAAGCCTGAATCTATGGGTGACTACACTATGAGAACCCAGAACACAATGCTATTACCTTCATGTTGGTTGGTCCTGCCTTCCGCACCATGGCTTCGGTCGGGAAAATGGCACCTGTCAGATGATTCGGACCAAAGAACGTCGTCTGCGACACTTGCTGCTGAAAGGTCTGCGAGTGTGACGGGAAGAGGTGGTTAACACCGAGCTGTCCCTCGCCCTGGCAGGAATGCGCTTGGTCAGCGAAAAAATCAGCGTGGGGGAAGTCCGCGGGTGCGGCGAGGTTGCCCTGTCCGAACGCGATCGGCCTGAACTGCTGTTGAGTGTGCCGAGTGTGCTGAGGTTGGTGAGGAGGCTGCCAGTCTGTTATTGGGAGAGAGAGTGTGGGAGAAGGGGAGGGAGTCAGAGAGGAAGAGTTACGTGCGAGTGAGCCAGCGATCGATGAGGCAAGGTTCGCTCTCTGAGGCAACAGTCAGAGGGATATTTGATTTAACGGATTATGTCAACAAGCGAGTCCTCGTCTGTTGGACTCGTGCTAACTAAGGGGGAAGAGAAATTTGCTGAGTGGACTATTTATATCGAGGGTATGCTAATTCAGCACAGCAATGAGTGAAGTGACGATGGCAGCTAATGCATATTTGCAGAGACAATTTAAAATGGGATATGATTGCATAATGGACCTGTTAATCCAATTAAAAGTGACATATTCTTTAATAATTAGCATGTGATAATAAAATGGCAACAACTGTACAGTTCAAACATTGCTTAAAATACATGCATTAAGTCACAAATTGGGTGCAGGAATCATACATTTGATCACTAAAGATTTTTCTTTTTCAGTGCAGCACAATCTGACAAATTTAATTAATGACATAAAGCTAATCTGCATAATAGAACTGTGATAAAGAAATTTTTTTGCGACAATTTCAACCCATTACTTCTGACAAAACCTCCATACATAAATATTCCACTACTTACATTCCGTAATCGGCATAAAATTGGAAGAATCTGCAAGAACCATAGTGGAAGACATGCATGCAAACTAAAATTCTCAAATTAATTGTTAATTACAGGTGAGTTAGGAGTTATATGGCGATTTTAACTTTCCTCTCTTGGTATATATAGGGTCTTTCTGAGTAATCTAGGATGACATAGAGGAAAGCACAGTGAGGTCACACTCTTTATCTAAGAAGGGAAAAAAAGGTTTATGAATGAATGACATCAAGGGAAACGTGTTGTCCTTCCTGAAAGTTTTTATACTACGTTATCAAAGCTATTTAGAGTTCAGGACATGAGAACTTGAGTGGGAGGGCAAAAGAGAGAGAGAGATTGTGAAAGAGAGAGACAGAGAGAGCAAGAGGGAATGTGAGAGAAAGCGAGATAGAGAGAGAGCAAGAGAGAGTCAGAAAGAGTGAGAGATTAAGAGCAGGGTTATGATAACTAAGTACAGCAGTACTATGAATACAGCATTTTCCTAATATGGGGGATATCTCAGAAAGTTTCACGTCCAGGAAACGAGCATCCTGTACAACTGTAAATACTTGCAGCTTCCGCTCTCACTTGTTATCCATAGGCAAAGAAGAATTGTTTGGATGCCCTTCAGCGACCGACCCTCTAAAAATGGCCTAACCTGAACTTTTTTCCTTTTTTTGCTTTCACAAAATTGAAAAATCAAAGAAATTATAAACAAACATGTGCAATATGACTGAAAAGATATTCTCAGATGATATTTGGCTATCCATCCCCTTTTAAATCTATTTTTTTTTTAAATAAATTATTCAAATTGTGTCTAAAAATTGTTTTTAAAAATTATGAAAAAAAAACCCAATTTTTCTGACCAACCAACGCTGTTTTCCCCCCAAAATGGCATTGGTGGGCATCCAAACAATTTTTGTAATTAAAGACCTACAAATAATATCCCCTATCTTTCGCTCATTTTCTATCTTTCTCTCCGTATCTTTCTATTTTTTTTTAATTTTGTTTTCAGTACCAGTGAAAGGTTTGAAAATAGCCAGGAATTCGAGCCAGACCGGTAGGACTGTGATCTCACAGGAAGAGCCCCGGCTAGGGAAGGATTTCCTGCCTGTTATAATACGACCCGACAAGTTCGGGATATGAACTCTCCGGTACGCTCTCTTTGTACGCAGAAACAGTGCAGTTACCATGAATTTGGGCATGGAAATAGATTATGGGGGTTTTATGTGAACGTTATACAGTAGCACATCAAAAAGCATTCAAATGCTGTGTAACCAGGAAGAGAAGATAATAAATTCCAGAGGTGCTAACCATTCTGGAATATGCCTGATGTGTATTTTCATATGAATTCAATGCTTTCATCACATAAGGGAATGGCTGAGAGTATGGACCATGTTGCTACACTTCCTCTCACTTTGTTCAGCTGTTGCTTTATTCACATTTTAATTGTGACCTTATGCATGTTCCGGAATGATTGGCAGCTCCGCTTTTTTACAGCCTTGCCATTACGATCGATAATATTTATTTTTGTGAACATGTGACTCACTTCCGATAACTAAGCAATCTCATTTCTGCTGACTAGACATTATTTTTGGACTGAATTTCACTCCAGGGGAAAATCATCACCTGGCCAGAAAATACATGCATTCGTGAACCATGAATGGGGCATTTGTTGTTTGTTTACTTTTCCCCGAGTGCAGTCATACACGGATAAACATTATTTTGTTGTCTTGTTCTTAAAATACTTAATAGATAGTGTAATGATAGGGATTTTGCAAATTCATGTACATCAGACATTTTGATTGAAACCAATGTTTGAGCTACAATATCCGGCTTTTCAATAGTTGAATGTCCTGAGTACTTCAGCTGTCTTTAATAAATTTAAAATGTGTCCTGACATGCACATTTACATCATTCCCAAAATGAACCAGCTTTACTAAAGTACTAAAATCAAAGCTGTTTGATCAAGGTATAGTTTTCTTTTGGAAAATATAAAGAAAAAAATGTTGCATGTTTGAACATACTGCTGAGTTACTATAATTACAATTTGATCTTACATAAAAACTAAAGTACAAGATATTAAACAAGCTGTATAATAGTTTTGAAACACATTCATTCTCATTCATTTTCATAAACTCACAAATTCTTCCTGAAATCATCAAATCAAAATATTACCTACACGTTTTGCTGAAATTTAAAGGGATCTAGAGTTACCACTTTAATGGTTGATAGAAGACCTTTTTATCTAAATTTCTTTCTTTTTCTCTTTTTTTTTTTGCTTGTCAAGTCTGTCCCCTGCATTGACAAGCACACCAGTACTTATTAAAAAGGCTGTCAAATTTATACTAAAAATAATGCAAATTGCAATGTGTAAACTGAGCTTAAAACTGAGTAAACTTCTTTCTTTCAGACAATTTCAGGTTAAGCTTTCACAAAAGTGTCTTTAATTCAATATCTTCTTCCCCGTAGGCTATATTAAATCACCTACTAAGAGATTAATGACCAACATCCAAACTGGGAAAGAATTGGTTAACATCTATGTATCACAATTCAAGATTCATTTTATTTTTCAGCTCAATGATGTAAAAAAAAACTATTAACAATAGAAATTCAAGGTAAAATAAAGATAGAAACAGGAATAGAATTAAAATCAAATGATTAAATAACTGAGTACTTATGAATATTACATTATAAATACAGAATAAAATACAGGGAAAATTAAAAGAGATACAAGAATGAGTAGAAGATGAATAAAAGATATGTATGTGTTGATTGCAAGAAACTGAATATGCACAGTTCTGTGCACATTATTTTACCAAACTTATTGATAAGTTTGTAAACAGAAATGGTTAACCGAGGGATATACGAGGAGGGGGAGGGGGGCAGAGACAGAATGTTAGAACATCAGAGGACAAAATCCAATACCGGGAAAAGAAAATAATTGGCATCCCATAGTTTTTATTTATTTATTTATTTATTTATTAGAATATATTTATACAGGCACAAAAGATCAGCAATCTGCTGTTTTACATGTACATTGATCAATGTCCTGATAATACAATAAAATGGCACAGATAGTAAGAACAATTGATATTAACAAGTAAAATGCAAAATAAATATAAAATATACAAAGAAGATATTAAAATAATTCATAATCATGTAACATGCATTGAGAGCGTTGAATAGACTATGATGGTTGAAATGGAAAACTCTTACACTCACAAGTCTAGAATAATTCTAAAGAATCAAAGAAGATTAACCCTTATCATTGAAAAACACATGTCTTCGGGGTAGAGGCATTCTTTACCAATTCCAAATCACTGTAAAATGAATTCACACACGTGCAACCTTTTGATAAAAATGTATTTGAAACTAAGAATATCTGGAAGTATAACCTAATGAAATAAATGGGTAGCATTAAAAAAAAAAGAGAATAATGCCTCCAGCACCACCTTACGTTGGTGGAGGCATAAAAATATAGATCAGTGCTCAGAAAAAAATGCATGTTGCTACAGAGACTTGAATATGTGGCCAGTCAGTTATGAATTATAAATTGCTTAAATACAATGCAGGTGATTCCTGTTTCAGCAAAAAAGTTTATGTGTAGCTTGTGTAGCATTATGAATATGCAAAAAGCTGAATCAGCGAAGTTTTATTTTGATTTTCAACAATGTTAATCCTTATTTTTTAACAAAAGATAATGAATATTGTTTAGTTTACTAAATATTTGATATGTAACATATATTCTATTGGCTCAACCAAAGGAAATTCTGTAGATTTCCAAAAATGTGCAAAGAATAGAAAGTACTCATCTACGACTAAATTGG
>BQKZ01001135.1:13801-35231 GCA_036244855.1 Temnopleurus reevesii | reverse complement strand
AAAACGGACTCGTACATGTGGAACGTGCGAAAGGAAAGGATTCAGAAGTACGCCTCCATGAACGTTGTGGCTCATGCGGATAACATGAAGGTGTACAATGACCAGAAGTCCAAGCAGTTTGAGTGTGTCATCATCGGACCAGGAGACAGACCAGACGCTTTCAGGTGAGTTTTTAGCTTTAGATAAACAACTTAGGGGGTGTTGCTCAAAATCAATTGCAAATCAACTGCAACTTTGCGAATTATAACGCGCATTTTTATTCGCGCACGGTATGCGCATTTAACAAGACAGGCATGAAACAATGATTTTGATTGGCGCATTCTGATCAACTGCAACTTGCCATCAATTGCAACTTTTGAACAACATGCACCCCTTTGAATAAAAAAAATGAAGGTTTTGTCTCCTTTCTACTCCTACCAGTCTAGATTTCTTGCCCATTTAAGCAAATTTAGCTGCTCTTCTCAGTCATCTGTTTCAGCAAGAATTTCATCCGTTTTGTTCTACGTGATCTTTATACTTGCCAGTAATATAAATGAAAGATTTGACAGTTGTGTTCCGCCTGTAAGTGCATACATGTAAGAGTTGCATTGTTCAAACCGGGAGTGCTTTATTTTTTAACATTTTCAAAAAATATTGTACAAGTAGATGAATGTATGACTGTTTTCATTGTTAAACTTTTGTAATGTTAAAATATTGTCACTCTTGTGGCTACTATGAATTTAGATATTGAAAAAAAGGACATTTTTTAAATTGGTATTTGTGTAAATTCTATATAATTGAATACAAAGTTAACCGCTATACTGTATAAGCCAAAAAAATTCACAGGGTTTTTAGATTTGCTTATTTTACAACCATTAATTCCCCCAATTTTTTACTCATTTGATAGACTTGTATTTAATGATCTCTCAAATGATGAAAGAAACCTGTTAACAATAACATCTAATTACATGTATGTGTGAAATTCAGTGAATTTGATAACATTTTTTAATTTTAATGGCTTTTACAGCGTCAAGGTTACACACAAACAACAAGCAATCAAACTTGAATTCATGTTCTCATTTTGAAATATAACTTCACATTATCTTTATAACATTTATCTTTTCCAGCCTGTTCCGGTTGACAAATGAAGATGATGCCCTCGCAAGATTCATCCTCCTTCACCAACACATTCAGCCCTTCTTGAATGGGCCAGAGGGACTGTACAATGTAACAGTCTTGCAGAAGCTGAGTGAAGTTGCCAGAGGTGCGGAGAAGTATTCCCATGCGCATACAGCCGTGCTCGCAGGATTGAGCGATGTTTTCAGATGCCCAGAAGTAGTCAAGTGAGAATTATTTATTTCTTTAATTTCTTGATAACTATAATGATTAAAGAAAAAACAAGCTGTTAGGGAGCTTGAGACTTCTCATATATATAGAAAATGATATAAATGATATACTGGATTTCAAATGCTGTATGGGTAAGCAAATTGTTATAATAAGAATCATAATAAAAATACCAACTTTATAACGACAAGGAATAAAGAGCCATTGATAGCTTGATGAGCATAAAGAATTCCTGACAACCTATTCGGTTGTTTGAGGCTTCCAAGACATAGCAACAATTATGTACTTGATTCCGAATGTTAATTATTAAACTATTACTACATTTGTATATGCAAGGGCAGACCCAGGATTTATCAATAAGGGGCCACCCAATAGCTTGACAAGCAGTGCTTAAGATCATTTCATTTCCATAAAGTGCGTGATAGGAGAAATGTGAAGGGATCATCCATGGTCATCCCCCCAGGAATCACCTAGTACGTGTCAGAAGTTTGCTTCAAAAAATCAAGCAAAAATTTTGACTCTGTCTTTTTGCTCCAGCAACAAAATTCTTTTGTGATTGAAGCTCTTTCGTAATGTCTTAACTTTTTTTATATGGGCTCTTTTTAAATACAGTAGCCGTTTCTTTATCCGTGCAGCAACATACTTGTGTCTTTACAAGCCCTTTGAAACAGCAACTTTGTGAGATGTTTTCCTCCCTTGACAAAGGTTGTTGACTTTTAGGCTCGCTTTTTTTCAGTCATTTTTACTGTTTTTATTTTTTTGTTGATGCTGGTTAGCAATAGAGAATTGCCTCCTACGTCACTCATGTAAATGTTGTTGACAGGACTATTGAAAGTAACAAATTCCTAGCTTTGTTTTGCTACAAAGTGCATTACAATTACACCTAATGACCTGGGCAAGCAAATTTGTTTATCGTTCCAGCTTAGTGAGCGTAACTAGACCATAACAAAACAAAACAGATTTTATTCGCGGCTCTGGTTTATGCATTCTTGTAGTGGGAGGAAAAGCTAGTTTCCCATGTATCCTTCATCTTTAGAAGAAAAAAAATAATCAGAAATAGTGCGGTAAAAATTAAATGAATTTATTCCCACAAAGCTAGCATATTGCTTTGGAACCTAGATGAAGAAATCAACATTTGCTGGTATGCTGAGGAGGTTCTTACATGGGAATTTAAATGGCAAACTATTAAAATCAAACATGAACAAAAATATGATGTTCCTATGGATTGTATTTATTTACATCCACTTTATGACATTGTAAATATAATGTATTGGGAATTTAGAATATAGGGTGTGATAGAAAATTGCTAGAAAATGGGCCTGAGGAATTTGACAAAGACAAAAAAATCCTTTGGGATGTTTGATAGTTCTTTGTTCATCTTCCAAGAAAGAAGGATGGAGTCCAAATATGGGTAGTCTTGAAGTGTATTTAAGAGCATATAAGACAAAACAACAAAATGTTTGCACTCTCCAAGGATATAATGCATAACAATATTCCCTTAAATGATACATAGACATGTAAAAAGAAAACATAAACAGTAATCTGTTCGTGAGTTTCATTCAGATTCTTTTTGACAGAAAATTAAGCAGTTAGAGTGTTACTGTTAATGCAAAGCTACCCTATTAAATATTTTGAAATGACTCTACAGTTGAAAATACGTTTTGTGAACATTGGTTTACACTTAATAGTAATTTACAGAAATATGAAAATTCAGAATTGAAAATTCAGATGGGAAGTCATCTCACCATCTGTATAATTATCAGCTGTAAATTAATCTATTGTTGATGATTAATGCACAAATTTGATTCATAATCTTACTTTACAGACACATAAACAGTTAGAATGTTGCTGATGCAAAAGATACATCAAGTCAGCATTTTTAAATGAATTTATAATTGATAATGTGTTCGCTGGTTTACTCTGATTTTTGATTTACAGACATATAATATATATGCAAATTCAGAATTATCATATCGGGAAGCTGTCTCATCATTTGTGTAATTATTAGCTTTAACTATATTTATTGTTGATGATTAATTCAGGAGTTTAATTCATAATCTTTCCTTACAGACATATAAACAGTCAGAATTGTCCTGATGGAAAGACTCCTCTTTTGCTAGCCATAGAGTGTAGATTCATGAATGGTGTTGTCCAGCTCATCGACTGTGGGGCGTCGGAAGAGATGACAGACAATAACGGGGATGGGATCTTCCATTATGCTGCAAGATCTGTAGGTTTTGGAAATCAAGTTCTAACAGTGAGTAAAGCAATTTTCTACAAAGTTTGCCTCAGAGTTTATATATTTATGGCAAAATTGGGGCATAGTTTCACAAACTCCAGTATATCAAAAGGTCTAGTGGAAAACACTCCTACTAACACTGGTGGTGTAAATTCCTGAATGTAGAGATGCCAACTGTACTAGAAATTTTCCTGAATAGTAATCAAGCAGATGAACCAAATGCTTTAATTATGATGAAAGTTGGTAAAACTTAAACGGGAGTATACCTTTTTTATACTCGGGAAGCAAGAATTTTAATTTGCCGTCATCTCCTAAATAGAGTAAATGTAAATATTCCGGAATGATTGGCGATTCTGCAAACAGTGTTTTGAAACTTGTCAATTGCAGGGTGCCTGAAGATTTGACAGACAAGAATGGTGATGAAGTCTTTCTTTATTTCCGCAAGATCTGTTGGATTTGGTCACTGAGAAATGATACATTAACTTTTTGACTGGCAATATGGACACAGTAACAATACTGTGCCCTATTTTATACCTCTGTTACAAGTGCTAGACATTAAAGAACTTGTCGTATTATGATACAAGATGATGATGTGTAATTGCTGAATATATAATATGGAATAATGCTTCTCATTTTGATCCTTATAACTCAGGTATTACCAACAGATAAAGCACTACTGGACAGAACCAACAAGGCTGGTCAGTCAGCTCTCCTGGTCGCCTGCCAAGAGGGGAACTTTGAAGTGGCTATCAAAATGGTCAAGGCTGGAGCTACGGTAGAAATGAATGATAACATGGGATATCCAATACACTACGCTCTCAAACAGTGTAACGTCAAGTAAGTGGATGAAGAATTTGAAAATGTTGATAAATGTAATATTCGTTGTCAAACTGGCTAGTGCTACAGTAGAAATGAATGGCAACCTAGTCTATCCGATACACTATGCTCTCAATTAAACAGTGTAACGTCAATTAAGTGGATGAAGAATTACAAAATGTTGATAAATATAATGTTCCTCGTCAAACTGGTCAAGACCGGAGCTATGTAAGAAAACAATTTCGGACAATGTAATGTACATGTCAAACATTTATTCTCTTGCAGTACTGCACGAGCAATCTTTGAAAGTCATCGAGACCAAGGCAAAGTGAAGTGTATCAAGCACGGCGGGACCCCTCTTCACTGGGCCAAGAGTGCTGATTTCATCAAGCTCGTTCTCGACCAGGACTATGAGATCGACGCCATGAGCAAGAGTGGGGATACCGCCCTCGGGGTCATGATTCAGCGCAACCGGCCGCTATGCGCCCTCACCCTGATGACGGCTGGTGCGGACCCTAACATCGCCGATAAGAGTGGAAATACGCCACTTCATCATGCAGTCAAGGTAAACAGCATACTGTAAACACTGAAATTTTCACAGGGGTTTTATATTCCTTAATTTTGCGGCCATAATTTTGCTAAAGTTTCCACTCAAAATAATGACCGTAGATTTGTGTACAACAATCTTTCAAAATGTGAAAAGATTAACCGGCTTTATCCGTTAATATGTCTGAAATTCAGTGAATTCGCTAAAATTTGCTTTTACAGAATTTGTTGGGCTATTCTTTGTTCGTGATGAATGATAATATCTGTTGTTTAGTCTAGTTACTGTCTGTGTAGTTCAAAACCTGCTATTTTATCCATTTTCATTAGAGCTTCTTGGTAATAGGTAGGCAAAGTGGTAATTTCTGGCCATACAAATCCTAGTGTGATGCCTGAGTTGTGTTTGTAGATCTACGCACAATTCAATGAATCACTGTTGGCCCTTTTCAATGTCTATCCATACATTTTAGCCAAATCAATCATCATCACCTCTGACTGATATGAAATTGCCTTTCAGAACAAGGACCTGCAAACTGTTCATCTCCTGATTGGGTTCGGTGCAGAGGTCAACAAACTTAACAACAAAGGGGAATCCCCTAGGCATCTGGCTGCGACTGATATCTTGAACACCATTGGTGGAATGATGGGTAAGATTATGAAAAATACAATGCAGGTGCCTAGAACACGATGTAATCTTATTTCCGTAAAATTGATGAACGCTAGTTAAATGTTATTTTGTTATGTTATTCAAATCGGAACCAGCTTGTGATTGTTATGTCTGCACAGTTCAATACATGGCATACGGGTCTATTGTTTCATGACCCACTTTATTTTACGGAAATAGTTTATATCGTGTTCTAGGATGATCACCTGGGTTGAGTTTCGCTAAGTTACCAAAGAATTTAAGAACAACTTTACGCAAGACTGGTAACAGTTCTTGTTCTGAATGATCATGAATTTTATGCATATTATACTCGTTAACCTACTCCAGTCTGTCTTACAGTTGTGTGTAACTTTGAAAATTATTTGGTGAAACACCACCCTGGTTAGTGTCTTTGTCAAGAAAGCTTTCATTAAATGAAAAGTAATTTGCAATCCAGCTCTTGGGAAAGTAAGACTGGATAATATCTAAGGAGGAAAATGGATCTTACTTTAATTTTTTTAACAGTTTGAAAGTGTATCAGAAATGTTACAAATCCGTAGAGTCTGTGAGATGCAAATCAAGATTGTCTCACGACTAGTTGCATATGTATATTTTGTATTTGCTTATCTTTCCTGTGTGAATCTTTTTTTTTCACAAAACAAGATGTTGAAATTCTATGATGGGTGTTATAACTCGGACACATGCATATACCTGTGCACTTGTTCAAGTATCTTTCGAAACCTTGGAATCTCTAGTGTATTGTCTTTGAAGATACAAATTGATAAAAAAATTTCCTGCTAATGGCTTATTTCTGACCTGGTTATTCCTATTAGAGACAATTTTCCAACACTACAAGATTTTAAAATTGTTGAATAATTGTATTTAAATACATATTTGTCTTTTGTTGTTAATGTATCATGAGATGATGGTGAGAAGAATAAATCAGAGAAAAAGCCAAAGGGCATCAAGAAGAAAATGGAGAAAGGTGTTCGAGCCGTTGTACACCGGTCTAAGAGTTCTGAGAAGCATGCGGACGATGATAAAGGTTAAACTGATGACCAAACAGTTCAAAACTTGCTTTGTAATGCAGCCCACATTGCAATGAATATATTTCATTATTACCTTTCATATTGATACAGGATTTAGTAGTGGTCTGTCATGCATTGGAGTGGGGCAAATATTTTGGCATATGAATAGAATAGACTAATACCAAGGCCTTGACAGGTACGATTTTTTTAACTGGATTAAAATTGACTCAAATGGCATTATATTTAACATACATGTTAGAGCTTTTGGTTATAGTGGTTACTTATGATATTTTCCCATTGAAAATGTGTATGGAATCATGGATTCTTGTACATTGTGGACATACATCTATCATCAAATACAGTAAAGTTTGGTGGAAATGTAGGGATTCTAACTTTTGCCTTTCAACCTGCATGTCATACAGACATAGCTTGTCCAACCTAGCAACAACTACTGGTTATAAATATGACTGTCTGGTCTTCATAAACAAATATTTAATCACTGTGTATTTGTCAAAGACCCCGTTTATACCGACTTTTAGGCCGGCCTAGCTTTTGGTGTAAATGCTCGTTGGCCCAATTGCAGTACCAAAAGCCGGCCTACTTTTTGACCACCTCTGGAGGTTGTCTCGTTTCAGTGTAAACGCTCGCTGGCCCAATTGCGGTACCAAATGTGGGCCCGCTCACGATTGTGACGTCATATCTCATTGTTTTGAGAGTTTTGCCAGCGTAGTTAGAGTCTCCTCACATCATCTGGTTTAAAGTTTTCATGCAGAGCGCCGCTACCGTCCAGATACTGAACAAGTTAGGCCGGCCTAAAAGTCTTGGTGTAAACAGGTAACCGAGATGGACCCGGTACCACAATTGGGCCGGCCTAAATTTGGGCCTGCGGTGTAAACGGGGTCAAAGACACAAGCATAATGACCATATTATCAAATGCTCTATTGACAGAACATCTGCATGATGATTTGGTATTCATACATTTAAATATTTCAAATTCACAAAACTACGAAAGGGATCACGCCAGCTGAGTGAAAGCACAGTGCTGTGTGTGCGTTAGTCTTCCGACTGTGTGAGACCAGTTTAAGTTTCTTATACTGATATCAGGTTTGGGGGGATATAGCGTCTTCAGTTGGCATTTTTTTGTAGGATTGAGACAATGCGTTAAAAAGCAGAACAATCATAAAGAATTGTATGAAGCAGGGACTGAATTTAAGAATTTGCAGGGGAGCTACAGATAGCTCTCCTAGATGCTCTGAAGGAGAGTTTTAGTGGAGCTAAATTTGGTCTTCATGTAGTAAAATTGGGGTTACAAGGGGCTCAATAAATCACTCCCCAGAAAAGCATTTAAGGGGAGCTTTAGGAGAGCAATCGCTCTCACTCCCCTTAAAATGATGAAGTATCGTTAATCTTTCTTCTTTTTTATTATTATTATTGTTTGACAATAGTACTTGAAGTGTAAAATGTATACTCTGTCGGTCGTCACTGTTTTATCTAGAAGCACCCAGTTACTAGCATGTCCAATAAGCGCACGTCCAGTAAGCCACAGAACAGGTGAGGCAGAGATAGTCATTGGCAATTCGAGGGTTGGTTATCATCTTTATGATTTTTTTTTTTCATTCTTGTAAATTTATAGTTTTTATTGCTCACAATATTATTTGAAAATCTGATAATATTGATATTTCAAAAATATTGATTGATATATTTTTTTATTGTTGTCCTCCCTTGTTTCCCTCACTGTAATCTCTCTCTATCTCTCTCTCGCTCCCTCTAATCTCTCTGTTCTTTTCCTTTTCTCTTTGTCTTAATGAAGCATGAAGTGTGCTTTACATTGTATACATTAATATCATAGGGTATTAATTTTCCATTCTCTATATCTACGGGTATATATCATTGTTGCAACACATACATGTAGCTGGGTGTTTATTATGCTGCAATGAAGCTGCAATAGGGCATGGTTATTGAAAAAAGCAAATATATTATTTATCTTTACTATTTGCTATCTTTTTAATTCTGTTGTTATTTTCTTTTGTTCTACAGATACTTTCTCCTTTTCTCTTTTGCTTTTGTTGTTGTATTTTTC
The DNA here is from genome assembly GCA_036244855.1 of Temnopleurus reevesii. NCBI lineage: Eukaryota > Metazoa > Echinodermata > Echinoidea > Temnopleuroida > Temnopleuridae > Temnopleurus > Temnopleurus reevesii. Next base: position 26,559 of record BQKZ01001135.1, on the reverse strand, counting down.
CCTTGAAAAGTTGTTTGTAGCCTTTTTTCGCTAAACAGCCATCTATATATTCCAATGGCATATTTAAGAGTGTTGCCAGAATAAATATAATATATTGCAAGTTTCATGTTATTAGTGCTGCCCAATAAAAATCATTGTTGCATACACTTATGCACAGATGGATAGCCAATCAGAATGTTTGTATCACTTCACTTGTTATTAGAAATAGGCCGGTTTTCTTCATGATTTTAATGTTTATTTAGGCATGATTTTTTACTAGTCTGCAGGCACAGACCATTGGCTTTCGTTTTTGCATTTGATACAATGCTTGGTACAGAGTCTGCAATCATAGATTAAAATACTTGAATGTCCTGGCAAGATATTCTTAACATGTGAAGTAGTTTCTAGATGCAGACTCTGGATTCTGCAGTGTACACATTGCGGAAAACCGAACCTGGGAGTCTGTACTTTCACACTAAATTTTTCACAAGTTAATTTCTTGCGAGGAGAATTACATTTATGATTTTTTTATCTGGAATCAAGATCCAGTTTTGTATACATTAATGTGTCAGGCAAGCTTTGATGAAACTTGTATGGTATTAAGAATAACCTTTGTGTTCAAATATACATGGAATATGCATCAACTAAGTGCAACTATTAAAAACTGGATATTGATTACAACTTTCTTCTATCACTCCCTGAATCTGATTTTTCATCAGTACCGTGGAAACTCGGTATAAAGAAACCTGATGTAACAAAATTCCTGATTTAAAGAGGTAAAAAAATCTGGCCCCAGCTTTTTTCTAATTCATTGTTTCTTTTTAGTAAACCTGCTATGAAGAAATTACTGCTTCATCAAAGTATTTCTGATTGTCCCAAGCACCTCTTTATAAAAAGTTTCCACTGCATCATTAAAATTCGCTTTCCCTCTATTCCCATAAACCAGGGATGAATTCAGAGGTGATCTACGCCCTCCATGCCGTAGGGGCGGAACGTTGCCCTCCTGGGACCAAGGGGTGTCAAGGAGGGTGCAAGCATGGGGGCAAGAACAATGGGATGGCACCCAAGAATGGAATGGATCAGGTGGACTCAGGAGCAGAAGGTCAGTATCAGTCACGTTCACATTTATTATTTTGACAAAGACCCTATTCACATATAGTTTTCAAAAGCTTCTTCCACTGTATTAAAAAACTAGTTTCCAATGCTGGATTGTAAGCCAGTTTAAATCTAAGGCATTCAACGAGTACTTTAACCAAAACCAGTATAAAGGTAGACAGCTGGGAGGTGTTTCATCCAGATAAGAAAGACTTTACGCACGACTTTACGCACGACTTTACGTTCCACTGGTATCACTTCTCGCGCTGAATGCGTGTAGTATTAATTATTACGCACAAGAAGGGATACCAGTCGAACTTAAAGTTGTGCGTAAAGTCTTTCTTATCTTGGTGAAACACCTCCCAGGTTATGTTCTCCCTTCGTTCCCCTCTGCACTTTATCATTGACCCTTTACTTATTTAGTTGTAGATTTGTTTTTCCACATAATTAGCAGAGATGTCAATCGTTTTGGAATAGTCATTTTAGCTAAAACTTAAATTGTGAATAAAAGTAGGAGAATCCATGATAACAATAGCCATGGTCTTCGATATTTTTTAATTCAGCTTTACAAGTATGCATATTTCTTTCATTCAGTTTACAACAAGTACCTCACCCAGTGCATTGAAGATATGACCATAGCTGTCCCCACTGGACGTGACGAAACTGACAATGCTATGGACACGACAGATTGTCCGGTTGACCCTTCAAAACGACGGACGCAGGATACCGTGCTATGTTTGGATGGCGGAGGCATCAAAGGCTTGATCTTGATTCAGATGCTTGGCGCGCTGGAGAAGTCGTCAGGGATGAAGATTGCTGAGATGTTTGACTGGATCGTTGGGACCAGTACAGGAGGCATCTTGGCTCTGGCGATCTCACAAGGTGAGTATTTAATGAAGTAGTCAGGGCTTTATACTTTACAATACCATAACACCCCTTCCAGACCAGAGGCTTGTAACGTAATTATTTTCAATCAATCATATCTCTGTGGTACATGTTTTTCCATAGACTTATGACTTATCATAAGTTTAATTGCATCCTTTATGTTACGGGCCCTTAGAAGCAGTATTTTCAATTGGATACAGGTGCATTTATCAACCTAGGTTTTCATTCTAGTCATGCATTGCTGGCCATTCCTTGTTGGGTTAGTGAACTTCTTTAAGGCAATTCAAAGTTGATACATTAGACATCAATATTCAGAATCGAATGAGCAACAAAAATAGATCCTTAATTTAGCCAGTTTATCAAGGGCACATGGAAGAAAGGGAATCTACAAAATGATCATTTACTTTCACAGAAGACCCACTTGATTGTCAACCTAATGAAATGAAAAGGGGATCACACAAAGCTTTTTGATCTACTGCATTTCCTCTTTCCACTCTTCTTCCAATGTGAGTTCATTCCTCTGGAAAGAGTAATATCGTTTTCATAGAAAAATGAAAATAAAAGATATATAGAACATCAGGCATCCTGCCTTTGAATCCAAAGAAGACCCATTTTCCTCCTCAATTGCCCATTTTCATCCCCTAATCTTTCTCAGAACATGGATGTTGATGTCCCTCAGAATAAGTTCATATGACACATGAAATTAGCTGTGCAAAATGCAGACCTATATGAAAAAAGTACATAAGTGGGAAAATAATTTGCGTACCAGCCTTTGACGCTTCGCACAAAAATCCTATTAACGGTTTTCATTGAGTATTCAAGCAATACTTGAAGTAAAGGCTTCTACTTTGATATACATGTACAGGGCGCTACAAACCCACTTGCCTACAAAATCTGCATGCCCAGGGTAACAAAATTAAGCTGTTGAGCAAGTAAATGAAATCATCACTTGCCCGATACAGACATGCCAACCAAAAACCGTACTCTTCAATTTTTCCATCCTCTTTTACCTCATAAGGTGGTTCCGAGACCTGTAGATGTTTATTAATGCAGAGCACCATCATGACCAAAAGGCATCGCACCTATCTCTATGGAGAACATAATATTATTGTCTACTGGTATTGACTATTCATAACCCATCCCAGACAAATTCTTTAGGTTCTTGGTGACACACCTGTCAAATTATGCGAAAAATGTACCTCGTTTTAATACTAAAAGTAACATGAATAATAAAAGCTTTCAGGTTGACAGGTGGATGCACGGTGGTATTTCATCGTGGTGAATTATTACCCATATCCATTGAGTGATGTACCCCTCATCCAAACGTAAAATACAGAGAATATGGTTTTAGGTTGGCAACCCTGCCGATAGGGCAACTAACTTTAATACTAGTTTTCCTCTACAGGTGCAAATTGGCATTGACCGTCAATTGTGGGCAAGAAAAACGTTTGTTCGGGCAAGTGATTTGAAAACTTGTTTGCCCGACTGGGCAGCTGTTGAAAAAAAATTCTTGTAGCACCCTGCATGTATCTTCAAATTCCTTATTCTGTCAATGTTATCACATTTGTTTCTTATAGGTTACTCTGTGGAGGAATGCAGGAAACTGTACATGGCTCTCAAGGATGAAGTCTTCACTGGTTCAAGACCATACAACTCAGAAAAATTTGAGACGTTTCTCCAGGAAACCTTTGGAACAGACACTAAAATGGATCATTATAAATACCCAAGGTATAAAGAATTTTTCATAGGATCAGGAAAGTTCCCCCAAAGATTTTAACCTTAAAAAATATCTTTTTATCCTCTCTTTTCTAAAATTTTGATTGTTCTTCTTTCCCACTGTTATATTTCTTAGCTCTTTCTTCCATGGTATTTGAGGGCGATCTGAAAATTGAGGAACATGCTATATTCCAGGAAGCATAAATGCTGAATATATAGCGTTGGTTCTCAGGGTTGCTCAAGTTTACATGATGGCATTCAACATACTGGAGCTAACAATGATTTGATTGACAGCTGCTTCCTATGCAACCCTCTTGAATACAAATGGCAGCACCGTCTTGGTGGCAGTGGCATGCCAAATTGACATGTGATGTCCTGGAAAGTATTTGCAACAGGTAGCTTCCTGCATCAGAACCATATTCCTTCTTTCTTTCTATTTGTACTTCAAATTATGCAACATATTTCTCCATTTTGTGTAGGCGCCGTGGTGTAGTGGTCATGACACTCGCCTTTCAACCAGAGTGTTGTAGGTTTGAGTCCTACCCATGGCGTTAATTTCCTTCATTGAGTAATTCATCCACACTGTGCTGCACTCAACCCAGGTGAGGTGAATGGATACCTGGTGGGAATATTTATTCCTTGAAACACCAAGTGCGCTGCGCTGTTGGCTGCCGGGCTAAAGCCAGGGTAATAATGTTGCAATTGTAGAACGCCTAGGGAATTCTCATTAATTGATAAGCGCTATATAACAGCCGTGCATTATTATCATTATTTTTCAGAATCCTTGTGTCTGGAACTCTAGGTGATCGAAGCCCTCCTGCCCTCCATCTATTCCGTAACTATGAAGCGCCGGAGACGTCATCCTCTTGGATAGCATCCAACCAGGATCCTTTCCAACCAGTTTTAAAACCGTCAGGTAAGTTTTGAATTAACAGGAATGATAATAATAATAATAATGATAATAATTAATGATTAGATGATTTATATAGCGCAGTCACTATATAAATATACACTACTGCTCTGTGATGTTAGAGTCTGTGGATATTGTTACTAAAATAATGCATAAAAGTGCAAGATATTATTGAAAAGCTTCAAGAAATTTTTAACAAGTTTTTTAAAAACAACTACAGATGGAGATGATCTTATCTCTATTAGCAATTTGTTCCTAAGTTTTGGAGCAGCACAGCTGAAGGCGCAGTCACCAAGTGTCACTTTTGTTTTAAAGTGTGGTAGTTTTAGAATAAGTTTTTCCTGTCGACTTCGTAAATTGTGGGAATATTTGTCTGACTAAAACGATACTAATGCAGACAAGTAATAGGGGGACTGACTGTTCAGTGCCTTGTAGATGAGCAACAAAATTTTTAATGCAATCCTTTGTCTTACAGGCAACCAATGTAATTCAATAAGCACAGGGGTAATACAAGAAAATCGAGAAAAGTTGGACACATGTCTTGCACATGCATTTTGAGCAGGTTGAAGCCGGGCTATCTGGGAATCAGGCAAGCCGTACAACAATTCAGTGCAATCATCTAATCTACGACTTTTGAATGCATGGACGAGGGTTTCAATGTCCTCGTTGCTTTTTCAATAGGACCCTGAATAGAACTCAGGCTTATTTTGTTCCTGGAAGATAGCTCACCTTGGGGGAGTTGATTAGATTGTACAGGGTTCCTATGGTCCATGAAAATCCTGGAAAATGTTTTTGGTCATTGAAAGTCAGTGTAAAAATGGGGATTCAGTCACGGAAAAGCCATGGAATTATGTTTGTAAATATGTGGGAATTTCAATGGCTTTCACCGGAAGGTACATGTAATTGTTTGATTGAAAATTTTCCTACAATCAACTATGTAATGCCAGAGATATCATCAGCTTGGCCCCAGGGATGTTCATCAATCGGTTCTAATTTTTCTGTGATTTTAGGATATGTGTGCGATATATTATTCCAATGAAAATATTCTGTTTTTAATAACCAAAAAATCATTTAACCAAAGTTAACCTGAATCATCTTTATTTCATGATAAATTGACTCTAACCCAAAATATTGAAGTTACAGTTGAAACTCAGTATAACAAGGTGCTTTAGGTGTTATTGCAGTAATCTCTATATAGCTGTCACAGTGTTTAAAAAAAATAAGTTATAAAGAGCTGGGATCAGATTCTTTACCTCTTTATAGCAGATGTTTCATTATATCATTATCCTCTATTCCCCTTGTAGATCAACTCGTATGGAGAGCTGCTCGTTCCAGTGGAGCAGCGCCCACATACTTCAGACCTATGGGACGCTTCCTAGATGGTGGTCTTATAGCTAACAACCCCACCCTTGATGCTCTGACCGAAATTCAGGAGTATTACATGCACCAGAAAGCAAAGGTAGGACATTCATTGTCTCAGTTTTTATTCTTGAGGAACTTGATTGAATATTTAAAGAGCTGCTTCTTTCAGTGATGTAGCACAGTCATGTAACTTCTGATGTATTGGGGCCTTATAGCAAACAATCCAACCCTCGATGCTCTGACTTACATTCAGGAATATTACATGAGAATTGGTTGTTATTTCAAACTTGTGATCCATTGAAAGTTGTAAATAGAGCAGATTGCATAATTGAAAATATGTATATTGATTTGTAACTGAATTGATTGGTAGTTTTAGACACCCTTAGCTTAAACAGAATCTGACATTTTTTGCTGGGTTTTATCTCTACTGATTTTTTACATGACAGGGTACCTCGGAGCTGTGCAAGCCTATTGGAGAGTGTAAAATGGTAGAACACAATCCCCTCTATTGGCCATCAATTTACAACATTTGGGTGCAGTGCAGCATTTGTGGATGAATTTCTCCCGAAGGAAATAATATCATTGCCAGGATCTAAATCATTGTGCCACATCATATTTAATATTCTTATTTGACTTGACATTTCGTTCCTGATAAGTTAGGAATTTAATGGGTGTATGTTTTTTTTCAAGTGTTGTTCATGTGTTTCAATATTTTTCTTCCACTCTTTCTTCCTCTCTCTCTTGATCTCACCTTCTCCTCTTTTTCTCTCACCCTTTTCCTTGTTCTTTCCTCTCTTAATCTTTCTCTTTTGATCATTTTTGTTACTCTGTTCCTTTATTTCTTTCCTCCCTCGTTCTATCTGTTTCCAAACTTCTAGGGTGAACCGGTGCGTAAGATTGGCGCTGTAGTATCCCTTGGCACAGGTCTCACGCCACTCAAGCCCATAGCCCATGTAGAGATCATTAAACCCAGTAGTGCTGCCGATCTCCTCAGTGCGGCTAAGTCGCTGGCCGGTGGTGCCAATTTGATAGACATCATGGTCGAACAGGTGAGACACTCTACTCTAATTTACTTCAATAATCGCATGACCCTATCTTACCTCTGCTTTGTTCCTAGAACAATGCCCTAATCGACCAGAACACAAAACACTAAAAAATCCTTACCTAGCAACCTGCCTGATATCCCGCCTCTTGCCCTATCGCCACCAGACGGCGGCTTATATATAATCTTCATTCTTCCTGATCGTCCCCACGAGACATGACATGATTTTGCAGACGAGTTAGATTGTTCCCTTTTTTGCGAAATTGTACTTTTTGACTCGATTTAAGTAGGACTAAGCCCCCTTGTATTCGTTCTAGTACGTTTCTGCGGGGTTTGGTTCTGCCACTTTCTGCTCAGAGTAATTCTAGGGCGCGTTTTAGGCCCAACAAGGCCCTCTCCACTGCAACCCGTCCCCCGGATGACCAGCAGTCGGGCGGGCGGGCGGCGTCCGATCTCGACCACAGCCCACCGCCGCGCCACCTTGGTCTCCCCTCCCCCCGCCGCAACAGGGCCGACGGAGACCTGGTCGGCGTCAAGCCCAAGAAATGCGGAGCACCGGACCCCTTCACGTCGATGGGTCTGGCCTCTAGCCCCGGCCCCTCTCCCGCCTCCCCCTTCCTCCATTCCCAGATGGAGCGCCGGGGGGGAATCAAGGCAGCGGGGCCGAAGCACTCACTTTGGGCAGAGCCCCTGAAACCCTCTACACCAGAGGTGTCAGCTCGCCTCGGGCGCTCCTGGCAGGCGTGCCAACGGAGGATTACGGAAGGCCACGATTGATGCTCTGAGTTCGCCTTCCTTCCTCCTACCTATGGGTCGTTGCAGGGAAGGAGCTTTTCGGTGCCCCGGCGTTTCGGTGCCCCGGCGTTTCGGTGCCCCGGCAACGCTGGGGCTATCGAAATCAGTCAGTGTGACTAAGCATGGGTAAGAGAGGGTCATGCGATTATTGAAGTAAATTAGTAGAATTAGCACTAGTTTTCCTATTCATGAGATAGTCGCATGACCCTCTCGTACGCCCCCACCGTCCCCCAACCTGCGTCTATATGACGGGGGGTCTCGTAGAACGGGTTGGTTAGAATAAAGATTATATATAAGCCGCCGTCTGGTGGCGATAGGGCAAGAGGCGGGATATCAGGCTGGTTGCTAGGTAAGGATTTTTTAGTGTTTTGTGTTCTGGTCGGTTAGGGCATTGTTCTAGGAACAAAGCAGAGGTAAGATAGGGTCATGCGATTATCTCGGAAATTAGAAAATAAATGTTAATTTTACTATTTCTTACCCTTTCCCCCTCTCACCCTACTAGGGTGAATTGGTGCGTAAGATTGGTGTGACGGTATGGTACAGTCGGTACAGTTCTCACGCCCCTCAAGCCAATTTGAGCCCAGAAAGAGATCATTTAAACCCTCTGTAGGCGATGGGCTTCTATGGAAGCTCAGATTTTAAAGTTGCCACAAATGAGGTTGGCTTTTCTTTTATAAATTACAGAACCTTAATTATCAGAAGAAGAAAAGTAAGAGTTCAATAAGAGTACATGTAGTTATAATAGAATTCTCATGATTGTTTGTGCTGTTATACAAAAGAGTTTGAAACATCCAAACATACTCAATATATTTTTCCAATACACGTAAAGTTTGTGCAGCACAACTTCTTGACATTGTTTTACCGTCACTGGTGATTTGTATCACATTGGTTTACAAATTTAATATTAAGATTAGAGTTATTAGCATTAACAGGGACTGTCGAAATCTAAATAGGATTCATGTAATCGCATTAGTTTTTTCTATGATTTTTTATTCACCAATATCTCTCCCACCTTATTGAGGTATTTAGTAAGACTTCTTTCGTATTCTTCCTTTTATTTTTTCATGCTATTATTTTCTCTCCGTTTTTTATCCTTCCAAATTTTTCATCCCCAGGTCTGTGAATCTAGAATGCGCGCCGTTGACCGAGCAAGGGCGTGGTGTTACTCCATCGGTACACCCTTCTTCCGCTTCAGTCCTCCCCTGAGTCAAGAAATCAACCTAGATGAGACAAGAGATCATGTGCTACTCAAGATGCTTTTTGATACGCAGTGTTATATCCAGAAGAACAAGGACAAGATACAACAGTTGACGGACTTGATCATCTCATTGTAAACTTACTGTAACGTTGGCTTTCATTAATAACACTGTTGCTGCACAGTGATACATCCAGAAGAATAAAGATAAAATACAACAGTTGACGGATTTGATCATCTCTCTGTAAACTGGCTGTGAAGTTGGCTTTCATGCTCTTAAATAGGGCTTTTGATAACGCAATGCTACATGAAGAACAAGGATAAAAAGAGTTCATAGACTTGGTCTCCTTGCAAACTTCGACTTTCATGATATGTAGTATGCAATGCATTGTTCAGAAGACTAAATATAGAACACAATTGATGGGCTTGTTTATCTCATAAAATTCCAGTGCCATCAATTTTCAGTCTCATTGCTACAAAGTGCTAAATTCGGCAGAACAGGGACCAAATACAGTTATTGATGGATTTTGTTATCTCGCGATGCTTATTGGGTGATTGGCTAATTGTTAGACATCCTTCTTGCGGAAATGCGTTACTTGCCAATAACAACCAGGATACGGCATAAAATGCTGTGCTGTGATGCCGGGCCGTGGTTGGTGTGGTGGGGCCTGTATATCCCAAAGATTGATGATGAAATGCAACTATTGACAGATTTCATAGTCTTGTCATGAACCTTTAGTGCCATTGAATTTCACGCCTTTGAGTATACAGTGCAACATTCCAGAAAATAAGGGTGAAACGATTGCCTTGATTATCTTCCTATAGCCCTATTATGCTATTAATTTTCATTTGATAGAACTAATCATCAGGAGAAGATGTGTTACTTGAATGGCATCGAAAGAAAGCAATAGATTGAGTGGAGCTAAGTAGAATGTAGATTTCAAGGTTGATGATGATATGATGATGATGAGGATGATGATGATGATAATGATGATGATGATGATGATGATGATGATGAGAATGAGGAGAATAATGATTGTAATGAGAATGATGATGATGATGACGATGACAGCAAACGAAGACAATGATGACTATGATGAAGGTGATGATGAATGGTGTTTGGGATTTTTGCATAAATCGGTGATGATAATAAGAATGACGATGATGATCATCAAAATGAAGTTGGCAATATCAACGAGGATTAATTATGAAGTTTGTGATGAAATAATGATTGAAAAGTTTCTGTAACATATTGGTAGGGTGATTATTTGATGGATGATAATTAGATATTTATAGATAAAGCTTGATAAAGCAATTTCCATAGTCATTTTTGCCAATTTTATTGAGGAGCAAGCTTTAGTCTGAAGGTTTTTAATTTTTTTGTGACTGTACAATAATAATTATTGCCTGTCTTAAATAATGAAATCATAGGTAAAAGAGATTGTGCATGTTTACATTTAGAATAATATTTAGTTCATTTGTTTCATCAATATAGCATACATTTATATTTAAGAGCAGCTGAAAGCTTGGGTAATCTCATTTTCATCTGCAGGTGAAGGGTGGAGAAATACATGCTTACACCATTGCATGACTTGTATGAGCCAAATTAATTTGTATAAGGTCAACGTATACATTTAGATGTATTGTGTCCCAGCTTATTGAAATGCTGCATTCTGCTAGCCCTGGAACATGGTTTTCAATTTTTAATAGAATTTGAAAATCATTGTAGGTTGAGTTACCCTCCTTGCAAATACAAATTCCTGTATTTCCCTGATATCATTATTATTTTATTAGGCATACTTCAAAATATTGAGCAGATTGGATATGTTTTCTATGTAAATTGCATCTATTATTATAATTATTATTATGAGGTGTGATATAATAATGCAGTCTAACTTCGTTATAACAAGGTCATTAGGACCAGAGGAATTTCCTCTTTATATTGAAACCTTGTTATATCAGGGTCAAAATACAATAAAATACAAAGAGATGGGACCAGGAAAATTACCTTGTTATAACGAGAGCTTGTTATATCAGTGCTCTTTATAACGAGGTTTGACTGTACAAAGAGATGGGACCAGGAAAATTACCTTGTTATAACGAGAGCTTGTTATATCAGTGCTCTTTATAACGAGGTTTGACTGTATATAAACGATTTGAACATGTTGATTCTATATGCACCAGTGCATCTGATAGGGCTACGGGTAAAAGAAAACAAAAATTAAATTTCCATCACTCGCAGGCATTCTCCCCTGGACGGCACCCCATCAAATGCATAAGCGTGAATCGTTAAAGTCCAGTTCGCAATGTCAACAAAGAAGCAATAGGAAGAATATGGTAGAGGCTAAAGAGAGCTTGCCTTGTTAAAAGAGAAGAAACTGACATACAGCAAAAAAGAAAACTGTGCAGCTATTTGATAAAGAAAAACACACAAATTATGTTGCCAAGATTTTTGACAGAATAGGTGTGCTATATACATCATATATCACAAAATTTCAACATAAAGTAAGAAGTTCCTGTTAAGTAAATGAGTTTCAGAGAAATGGAAATTAAGAATTGAGACTATATCCTATCTTGTATTATGAGAACAATGAATATTCAAGAAAATATGAGTTTTATCCCATTGACACTGGTAGAGTTTTTGATATACTGTGTGCTGTGGTATATACCGTACCAATTGTTCCAGAATATGAAATGTGTTGTCATAATTATGTATTCAGGGCTTTCATCACCAATGAATAGCCGAGACTAATGAATAAAACAAATTCATGGTCATGAAATTTGCCAAAAAAAAAAACAGCAACAATTTCAGCTTATACAGTACTTTAAAATGTCATTTTGTCCATTCAAAAAGTTTGGAGATAAGATTATTCATGTGTCATAAATTTAGTGTACTTTTCTCTAACTTTGTTAATAGTTAACAACATAAGGTAGAAGAAAGAACTGCATTGTTTTGCCCAAGTTTCTTGCCCAAATAGTTTGTCAAGTTTTGCGAATATGTTGCCATATTTGGCTGTTTCTTGGTCTGTGAATGTTGTCGCAATTTTCACTGAACAACGCTACAATCTGTGGTAAAACATGCAGTATAAATAACATTTTTAAATTCTGGCTTAATGTGAATAATGAATCCATGTTCATAGTACTATTTCTTTTTAGTCAGCAAGTGACAACTCTTAGAATCTTTTTCTGCATAGAGTTATTTCCCCCATTTAAAATGAGAGTACAAATAATTGTCATAAACGATGAGAAATAGGCAATAAAAGTCACTTTATTAATAATATTCACTTCAAGAAAATCGAAATAAACTTTAGGCAGTCTTTTTTTTTAATTTATAAATGCTCTTCCAGTCTTTCCTAGAATAACGGATGATACATTCCTCATCGTGGTTGTATGATTCCTTTTATTTTCAATGTATATGTTTGTTATATAACTTAGAGGACACCAAATGTTGCCATACATAATTGTATGATTCCTTTCTGTGAGCCAAACTTTCTGAAATCATTTTGACAATGTATGATTTGGAAGATAGTGTCTTCCACTGATAGTGTACACGTATCATGGATAGATTGTAAGAACGAGGACTGAAAAGTAAGAAATTGACTTTTAGAATCTTGTTGTTATCATGCTTCTTGAAATTTTAGATTATCAATAACATATTTTGTTTTGTTCACATTTTTTTGTGTGTACCAATAAATATTATTATATAATATTATAGAATGCTCTTTATATATTATCTTTATATTATATTTTCATTCTTCTCTTTCATATAAACATTCATG